>BJBW01009963.1:0-21555 GCA_004320125.1 Scolopax mira
CTTTACAGTGAGGGTGGTGAGGCACTGGAACAGGTTGCCCAGGGAAGTCATGGCTGCCCCATCCCTGGAGGTGTTCAAGGCCAGGCTGGATGGGGCTTTGAGCAACCTGCTCTGGTGGGAGGTGTCCCTGCCCACGGCAGGAGGGTTGGAATTAGATAGTCTTTAAGGTCTCTTCCAACTCAAACGATTCTATGATCTTTGGGTGTTACACAGCTACAGATGGTGAAAAGTAATTACCAAATGCTTCTGCACTGAAGAAGTTAAGGCAGTGGATGAAAGATCAGATTCTGTGCATTGCTAAATGCATACTGAGACTTTAATTGGAGAAATCTGGTAACAACTTCAGATTTTTATGTCTGATGGCTTTGTTTCTTAAATTTATTAAATGTAAATCTAATTTATTAATGCTAAAATAGAAAAATAAGTAGCATGAAGTGAGAAAATAGGTACCTTGATCTCAGTGTTCATTTAGCAATACTGTATGTCTATGTGAGGGTCTGTGATGGAAAAACTTAATGTGTAAATTCTAACAACTTATCTTTAAAATGTGGCATTAAGACTGAAATATGTTGTGTATCTGACTCTGTGTTCTGAGCCCATCTTAAAAGTGATTTGGTAATTATTTATACAGAGATTTATTTCATTGAATTCAGTGGAAATCCTTTTTATTTAAGAAGTGGGAATGGAATCAGAGACTGAACAGGGAGAGTTTTTCAGAGAAAAGTGCAAACTATATGGCTGTCTGTGTCACTATTGGAGTATTTGTCATTCTTTGCTAAAGGGATTAATACTGCCATAGGTAGAATAAGGAGATGGTCCCATTTTTGTTTCCCGAAGCTCAGGCATCAGACCTTTTGCCTCAATTGCTTGGAAAAATCTTCTGGAGCAGAGCAATTTTATTCTGCTTCCCAACAAATAGGCCTGTATGAGAACTGGGCCAGATATCCTTGGTGTCCAAGTTTCATGTCTTTGGTAGCATTCACTGCATGTCTCTTCAGAAGTTTAAAAATCTATACAGTTTTTCGATGACGATACTCAAGGGGAAAGTCTCATGTTATTTATTTTTAGGGACTGCCTTATATTCAGAACTTAAACACAAACTGTAAAACAGGTTGTAGTTAAAGGTCAGCTCTTTTATGGGATAATGGAGATACCATGTTCCTCTATTCTGGATATTACTCAAAATAAATTTTAATATAATAGTATTTTAAAATAAATTATATTGAATTGAACTTTATTCTATCTCAGGAAGTACTGGAAGAGGGCTCAGAAGGTAGGTGTTGATGAGAGCTTTCCTCCTCTTAAAAAAAAAAAAGAAAAAAATTAACAGAAGAAAAGTGTTGTTCAGCATGGATTTGTTCCCCCGATCTTTCACAGATTTGGGTTTTTTTTTTGAGTGGGGGTAGGTTCTGGTTTTGCAATATTTAAGCAGGATTTTTGTATCATCACTGAACAAGTTTTCAAGGCTGTGCTTTATTTCCCTTATACAATGAAAAGGAAGACTGAACGCTATCTCAAGATGTTGCAGTTCATTCAGATACAATAATCATAATTTCTCTTGTCATCCTGGGGGTGTGAGAGGTGTTCCAGCACATTTTGCTGGAAGGCTACCACTAGTTTATATACTTAAAATGAGTATCAGCTCCTCAGCAAACTCTTGAGCTCTCCTATTCCCACTTCCCAGTCCAATGACAATGAAATGTAGAAAAGCTGGTGGCTGGTATTCCTAGGTTCTCTGCAGCTGAAGCACAGGGGAGTTGGGCTCCTTTGCTGTATGAGACCTCACTCCTGTTTGGAGGAGAATTTTACTGGTAGGGTTTTTTTTTTCTCTCCCTCAGCTTCCCCTGACCGTAAGCAACTTTTCTGTGGAGCAGAAGTCCCTCACTTTGTAATTAACAGGAAATAAACTTTCATTTAATGTTTTTCTATCTCTTAATGCTTTAAAAAACAGGTTTTTATTAACACCTCTTGAAACCTGCGTGCCAAATCTGTGAATTTGTCTGTCCTTTGATTCAATCCTTGTACCCAAAGCACTGAAGTCTTAGTAGAAGAAAAGTTCTAGACAAGATAATAAAAATATGTATCAGCTGAGGCATGTGTTTGCTAGATGTCAATTCATTTGAGTGCTAGAAATATACAAAGAGTCTTTATTGAGTAAAATTTCTGTAGCTAATTTCTATTCCTCTGCAGAGATAGTCACAGGTCAGTAGTCACACAATTCACTTCTTCATATGCTCAGACTTCCATTTCTATTATTCTATTAGAATAAAAGTACTGCTTATACTTTCCTCATACATGATTCATGGATCATTTCTTACCATTAGAAATGAATGAGGGGCTTCCTACAGAAGATACAAGTAAAAAAATCATCAATAAGAAGTATAAAAGAAAGTAGTTTTTACACAGCTGTAGTGTCCCTGTAATGTTAAGAGTACAGCAATGAATAAGTATAGTTATTTTATTTGTATTTTGGATGTTGTTCATGTTGCTTTTTTCAAAAATACAATTTTAATGCTTTAGGGGATAAGCAAGCAAGTTTAAATATTCAAGTTTAAGCATAGAAGCACTGCTTTTATTTTTTGCAAATTATTAATTTCTCAAATTCTTTTTGGTTTTACTGGTTGTACTTAATATTTACTTTGTCATTTTAATATTTTAAAATATACTTCCAGTATTTTATTACACCTAGGCTTAGTTTCCATGAGTTCATTTTGAACCATGGCTGAAACAGATTTGACTTAAGAAAAATAAAGCAATAAGTGGATTTATTTCCCTCTGGCAGTGCACTTTAACATTTTAAGTGATGAATTAAACACTTTATTTTTCTTTAATTATTTCAAACCCATTTGCCAATGTTTTCCCCCCAGTTCCAAATGGAAAAGATTAGACTAAATGTAATACTGATCTTGTAGTAAGAATTATAGTTGTTATGCTGACAGGTTTGATAGGGCCTGTATGTAGTGAAACAAAAACACATGACTGCAGTCATAACTATTAGGACTTACTGGAATTATCCTTTGTGCAATAACTTGAACTCTTTTTGGAAATTCTAGCCATTTCATTGATTCTTTTGAGTCTCATTGGTGTGTTCTAGAACATGGTGTATTTTTGTTTGTTAATTTGATTTAATTATAGCAGAGAAGCAGGTTTCAGCTTTTGGGACCTAGCATGCCAAAAGGATCTGTGGGAAAGAAAAAACCTGATGCAAAATACATTTCCTGCACTTAGTCTTACCCTTGAGAAAAGACATCAGACTGGTGGGGCAAGGAGTGAAGGGTACATGCAGTGAGAACTTGTCCAAGATCTTCCTGCAAAGGGTCCCTTTCTAGGCTGACGAAAGGAAGCTGGTTCTGTCCCCCTTTATTTTCCTTCTCCTTCATAACTCTTAAAACTTTGCCCAGACGTTTGTGTACTCACAGACACCTTCATCTAGGAGTAAAATTTTTTCCTTCCTATTCTCCTGTGGTGTTTGAGCTTTTCTTGGCCTTTCTTCCAGTTCATTAGGAGTACAACTTAGTTAAAAAGAATGCATCTCATGCTGCAACTTTTGTCCTGTCTCTCCCTTTCAGAATGTTGGAAGAAAAAGCTACCACAATTTCAAACTGGTGGGCCTGCTGGCAGTGCCTATGCATCAATACCTTCCTCTAGCCTAAATGAAAGTGATTGCTTTTAGTTCTGTCTAGACTGTAGCATCAAAGTACTATTTGTCTTCTCTAGGGCAAAATAAGGAAACTAGTAATCTGGAGCAGGGAGGAAATAAGGAAAAAATATACACTCTTTTCCAAGTTTTTCTTCCACTCCTGGTAATATGATCCAAGTATTAGTCTGGGCTACAGTCAATGGTTGTTGCACCCAACTAGTTTGATCCAATTCTGAGTTTCACAAAATGTATTTCAGGGTGACACCACAAAGAAGGTGTTGGGATTAGACTTTAATAGGCTGTGGAGTCAAATCTTGTAACTCTATGGCATAGTTTGGGCTGGACTGGCCACGGAAATGTCCAGCAGATGCTCTCTCCCACCTCTCCCTGAAGGGGGAGGAGGAAGAAAGAAAAGACTTAAGAGTTTAGAAAAGAGAATAAACTAATAAAATATTAATAAAATAATAAAAGGAAAAAATGAAATATATACAATACACACAAAACTGTATCAAGCTCCTAGCATGACCATCATGTCATTGGGAAAGTTGATTGATTCTGTTTTACCTCAAACAAGGACACTCTGAAAGTGGGGATATTTAAAAGGAAGACTTAAATGGGGGGTTTGGATATCCAGCTTCTTATGGCTCAGAAAAGAGTTGGACACATTCTGCTCTTTAGCTTTGGAAATTCCCTTGAGGAAATACCCTTTACTATTTGGGAAAAACAGATAGGTGGAGAGCTCCTGAGGGGGATAGCACATGTAGCTGCATGTGTGGCATTGCCTGCTGTAGCAGCATTATTGATCCTTAGAAGAGAATATGGACCCTAACGGGGAAATGAAAACTATGGAGAAATTATTCCTTTATGATACTTCCTTACTCTTTCTCCTCTAAAATTATTCCTCCCATGGTAATGCAGTTTTAAAAGGAATCGTTAGTTCTTCAGATTTTTCTCTCCTTTCTTTCCCAGTTCCCCAAGTAGCTGTAATTCTCTATAGCTTAGCAAGGAATATTTCTTAATTTTTTCTTCCAAAGTTTTAAAATGTATACGCTTCCCCTGTAGTCTCAGAAAACTGCTGATCTCCGTGGGGTTGAAACTGGTAATGGTTCATGTCTGGCATGTGGATTAATTCCTCTGTAATTGACTCATAATGAAAAATCGAAGTATATCATTTTAGGGTAAAATAAAATTTTAGTTTGAAAAATATACTATGTTATATCTTCTAATATATTTTCAGGATTAAAATAGGTTAAAAAGTATAATGAGGTATTTTCATTAAAAAATAATTTATGTATGTTTTAGAAATAAAGTTGTATTCATTACTATGGTAGATGATGCAGAAATACTCTTTTTAAATGAAAGGGGTATCCTTAAAGCTCTTCATAAACATGAAGGCCATAGAATTTTATCAGGTATATCAATCAGGTATTTAGGAGTTCATCTTTTTACCCATAAATTTTTTTAAAGTAAAATCCGCAAAACTTCAGGTTTTCATATAATATTCTCTTTTAACTGCTGTAACTTCAAAGCAAATGCACAGATTATGGCATCCCTTACATTACAGAACTGTAGTTGTGTGATAAACAACCTCTGCAAACCTGAAAAAAATAATGGTTTCCTTTTAAACGGAAAAGTGGGAGGTGTAGGGGTAGAGGAACAGGGATTATTGAGCAAGTTAATTAGAAACAGCCCAAGGGAAAAGTTAGGAAATTAAAACCCATAGAATCAGCATGATGGCAGCTAAAAATATATTGTCACAAGATATGCCAAGAGTGGGAAGCGGCGGGGAGGCAAATAAAGGATTCGATTAAACAGCATGACATTTTTTCAGGTGTTTTGGTTTCTACATTTTTTGTGACCTACAGTCAGTAAAACAGGGGAGTAATAATTACACTTTGCAGATTCATGGTAACCTTTAGAGTAAAGATTGCTCGAAAGTTAAATATCCAAGGTTAGCATTTGCTACCACAGACAAAAGTGTGCCAAGGGAGAACAAATACACGAGTGGTTTGTGACACAGGCTTCTCATTTGAATGTAGATAGTACTCAGATAATATTTTGTAAGGTATAAAGACTCAAGAAAGGGAAAGTGAAAAAAATAAAGTGAAAAAATACTTATTTTCAGTAACAAATGATGACGAGGTCATGGTGCATTGTCCTGGCTGGTAGTAAAAAGCTAAGATTATTATGAGGCAGATTTCAGAGCCAATTTTGATGCTAAACATTTGTGTAACTTTGAGGATAAGATCTGTTCATCTTTCTAATGGTTCTTCTTTTGAACAAAGAAAGCAATTTATGATTTTTATTTTATTGAATGGGTAATGTCAGTAAAGGCACCCTTCAGTTTCGGATGAGAATTTTGAATGTACACGTGCCAGAGCAAATGTCTAAAATGTGTTGCATCATATGCACTGACTTCATGACTGTGCTCAGTGGCTGAATTTCTAGAAGTTAGGGGCATGCCTGCATGCTGACATATAAGTTAACTATGTAAAATTAATTTATACAAATACAAAAAAGTACAAACCCCACCCATATACCTATGGTTTTTTCAAGACAATATGAAATGGGACATATTCTGTGAACTGATGTAGGGGAACTATGTGGTTTGCTTGTGTGACTGGTTCTATATTTTTTCCTTTTCCCTTTTTCCTTTTTCCCAAAAGGTTTTGTTTCTTGCTTTTTTAACTGGATCAACTATGTGAGATTAATTGCCAAATAATGACGCTTATTAAAAAGTGTTTAGAATTTTTTAAGAGCTTTACTATTTTGTATTATACCTCACTAATGTGAATTTTTATAAGTGCCTACTATAATGCATTAGCATCCCGTTATCAGTGGTTAATAAAGATTGGCACAGATCCTTATAGTTTTCTGGTTTGGTACTCAGAATTATTAGTTAATATTGGGCCCGCATTCAGATTTAATGGCACCATTTCCTGTGAACTTAATTACACAGTCTATTGCAGTGTGGATTCCTTGCATACAAAAGCTAACGAGCCAATGCCTGTGTTAAGTGGTTTGAAGCAGAAATTGCAAAGAGCATGTGCAGTTGTTGGAATGTGATACATTTGGTGAAGTTCCTTTCGTTGTATTCTTTAAATAGATGGAACAGCTAAGCTTTTTGTTCCCCTCAAACTTTTTTTCCTCTAGAAGAAGCGTTGGTAGGTAGTAACTTTCTAGGGTGGAAGGCATCACTGGATGAAAGCACAGAAAAATTGTATTCCTTGTCTGGTTCTATTCCAGGTTCTTCTTCCAAAGCATGTGTCCACCTGTAAAATGAGAAGGGCACCTTAGCAAAGATACAGGTTATTTTCTTCACTCTTTGTCTCTCCTAAATGAAAACAATTTTGTTTTAAACACCCAGTTCATTAACCAATATAGTGGTTTGTTGCCCTAGTTACAGCTTAAATAACCTTTAAAAGTAGTTTTGTGAAGCATTCCTTTTTGCATGGCTTAGCAAGTAAGAGGTTTTTTTTTAGGGAACCAGGATATGTATTACTTTAAATGTAAATCCAGAGACCATGACTGAATTGATTTTTTTGTAATTTATTTTCTACTATTTTAGGTCTTCTTTTTTTTCTAACCTAGGACTAAAGATTCCTCTCATTTGTTCTTATCCCAATATTTGAATTAACTATCATCAGCATAAAACATTACAGTGTAGCATGTCATTGAAGCTTCAGGCAAAGGAAGAACACTGTGATATTTATTATTATGAAGAGAAATTACATTGCAGATTTCAGGTTGTCCACTTAAACACCTAAAAGACCTTTAGAAAGAAGCAGTGATTAATCCTTTTAATTATAAAGCCACAGCCAAGCTAGGCTGTTGTGTGCCTTAAAACAAATTCATCAAAATTAATATGCAAACATTTCTACAAGTACTCTGTGATCTCTCTCAATAAGAACATTCACACTGTTTCTGTATGAATTCTGTATGATTTGATTATTAGGTAAAATGCATTACAAAAACCTCTCAGGACTTCATCTGAATATAAAATCACTTACGAAGTGTTTAGGGATACTTAATGCTTTTAAGCAGTTAGGTTTTTATGTCCCAAGGGTGGTTGGTAAAACTGGGTCTGGAAAACACTTGTTTTTTCTCTATATTAGGAAGGTGAGAGAAAAGGATAGACCATTATGTTGGCAGCAGCTCAGTTCCTTAAATCCACTGCCTTTGAGTTGCAAGGCTTAACTTACAAATTTTGAGTTTTAACTGCAAGGACCTGACATGAGTCAAATGATTCATATATGAATTTAATCTTAGTTGTAGGCGTAAATACGATGCCTTGTTTTGTCGTCTCTGTTACATACGTATTGCTCACAATACTTTTCAGTAAAACTGTGTTTTAATAAAATACAGAGGTTCCCCAATTGAATTTTTAGACACACATCTGGTTTTTTAGTTTATAACTTAGAGTAACTGCTATTTCTTTATGTAGTTGTATCCTTCTGCAGCAACTTCTGATACTGCTATAATTCTATTAAGTTCTTACAGGCCATTAGTGTAGGTCTATGAAGTGTAGCTAATTTGTAGTGGCACGTTTGTGTAATGTGTTGTGTATGACTGACTAATTACTTCAGGGTCTTACAAATGTAGTTTTGGCTCCCTGATTTTTTTATGTGCGATTAAAAAATCAATGCTATTTCAGGTAAACTGCCCCTTTCCTGAGGTAATTTCTGGGTGATTGTATGTCAGGATAGGGACACCACATCGTCTGAAAGTATTGTTCCAAGTAAAACTTTTAACACGATTGATTCTTGTTCGTTATAGCCCCACTACATACGTTTTGGATGAAGATGAGCCTCGCTTTCTTGAAGAAGTTGATTACAGCGCAGAGAGTAATGATGATCAAGACATTGAATTAGCTGATAATGCGGGTGATTACGAGGCAACTAATCAAGAAGACGGACTTTCAGACTCAGACTCAACGAGGATACTCCTTTCTTGAATGACCTTTGCAGCCAGTAATACGAAATTAAGTGTCCTGGACTTTCACAGTCACAAACTTCCTCACTTTTGTCTACCAAGGGGATATGCGTAAGCAAACACAAATACTGGGCCCTGCCTAGCTCAAGGACAATAAATATTTCTGATAAATCTGCATTTGTTTTATTTAAGGAGTTCTGTGTTTTCTTTTAGCACTAAATAGATAAATTTATTTACCAGTTCATTTTCTAACAAGTAGCACCGCATGGCATTTTGTGTCCTTAAACCCTACTTTCAGAAAATTGGATTAAAATTTCTGGTGTGTCAGAGTACAGAAACTAATTATTTGTGGTGCGGTTCTTCAAGTTGCTTCCTGAAAAATACATATGTACAGATTTTCTAAATTAATTTGTGTATGTGTGTGTATATGCGCATGTGTATACTGAGGTGAAGAGGTTATTTTTCAACATTATTTCAAAGATACTTGATTGTGTTTAAAGTAATGTAGTGCCTGCTCTGGAACCATTCAATAATTACTAAATTAAAAATGAAGAAGTGATGTATGAATTGTTGCACTTGTTTCTTGCTTCTGATGATGATATGGTTTTGCCACAGTACTACTTGAAAATATATAATTGTTCACAGTTCAGGAGTTTTGCACAGTGACAGCTTGTGCTTGCAAGAAGTATACACTTGTATAAAACTCTTTCCCATAAAATAGGCACGGTCTAATAAGAAGAGGCTGAGTTTTTTTAAGTGTACATGACTACAAGAAGTGGTTAGATACGTACACTGTGTGGATGTTCAGCTGCTCAGTTGCTCAGTTTTTCTCGTTCAGTGTGCATGTAGTGAAAAAGAGTTCAGTTTACTGGGGGCACACTAACTATATACCCAGTTCAAATGCTTTAAGAGGGGAAGTACATTTTGTTTTAAACATGTTTTGTGTTTTAATGTCTGAATCCAATGTTTACTCTGCTTTGAGAAAGATATTAGACTCCAACTTACTGAGATCTCTCCCAGCCTGAATAATTCTCTACAATGAGAATAAGATCTAATAGAGAAACAAAGTTGTACCCTGTTGTTTACAGACTGACATGTTTTGCAATGAAAAATATTTTTCCGAAATTATTTTTACTTGGTGTGACCCAGTTGTGGCATTCATTTTCTGATGCATGTGTAAGAGCATAAAGAATAACACTTCTAAGTTACATCAGGTTTTTAACTGATAAGAACATTTTGCATGTTTACTGTCGCAAATAAGACTGTATTTGGAGAGGAAGAGTGCCTTTCATAGAAGGATTAAAAAAAAAAAATTGAAGAGAATTAAGTGTATCAGTGATTCTCAGTCTGGAGGTGGATTTTGACCACGATCTGCTGTTTCGTATGCAGTGCTGTTTGATGATGCAGATTACATGCCATCCTGATTTCTGGAGCTGGGGAAGGGTTTTTAATCCCTTGTGATGTGCTACTGTATTTTTATTTAAAAGCTTAAATTTATATTAATAACCACATAGTTTTGAGATGTAAGGGTACAATGGGACCATTTACGTTCTTGTCCCTTTGTAACTCATCAAAAATTGTCATTCCTTCTGTACTGTAAAGTAGAAATATTCTTTAATACCCTGTTGAAGAGGAACCCTCTGCATTGAAACTGTAGAGGAATGTGGGAATCTGCCAAACAGAAGGATTAATCTTGACACAGAATTTGGACCTCCTTTAAGTCATCCCAGTGAGAGCAGAGCAGAATGTTTATATTGCTGTGTCAGTCTTACACTAGTTACCTGCATAAATAAATTTTCATCCTTAAGGACTCGTGCTGCAGTACCTTACATAAATAATTTTAACTTAAATTTCACGGGGTGCAGGATGCCACGTGTTAGTTAACCCCGTTGTGCATTTCTCCTTAGTTTCATATGAATCTGTATTAATCCTGGATATTTTCATAATACAGGCAAGACTAGAAATGTTCTTCATTCGTTTAGGAAGAACTATGGCTTAGTACTACAAAACCATCTTTTCATCCTGAGTGCATATATGTTCTTCTCATGTCTTCTATAGCTTTTAGTCTGTGGAAAGAAGGAGTTATGAGTGACTTATATCATGGCTCAGGATAACAGGCACTCGTGTCAAACAATAACGTGGAGTTTATACGTTAATGCTCTTGTGCATTAGATCAGATGTATGCATGTGATTGGATGAGGTGTCCGTTTGGCAGCTGAGGGTCTGAACTCCCACCAGTGCAGTTCCGATGCAAGAGGGAGACTTTGTCCTTACCTTACTCGTGGCCGTTACCTCTGACACGTTTGGTGGCACTTTTTAACGTGCCTTCTGGAAGGAAGGAGCGTGTGAGCGTCCCCTCAGGCTCACCGGGTGCCAGTTTATGGGGGGAGCACTGTCACAGTGGTAGCTGCTTCACGCTGTTTATCCCCTCTCCACCACGTGTTGCACCAGTGCTGGGAGACACACGCTGGTATCCCCTTTTTTCTGTTTTGGTGGGAAGTCTGGTGTTTAGCTGAAAATGGAATTGCTGAGGCTTGAGCAGACGCTCCATTCTGTTACTGTGGCATTCACCCCAAATAAACGGGCAGAATGGATAGCAAAGAGTGGCAGCTTCTTGAACTGTCCACAAATCAGTCGTCGAGCCTGGCCTGTCCCAGACAATCAGCTTTCTTTATGCTTTGGTATTCCAGTGTGTTTCTGGTTTTAAATGATGCTGTTTACTATAAGCATGACCGATTTTGTATAGGAAGAGAAGATATTCTTACACCTTTTTCCAGTAACAACACCAAATAAGATTATAAACAATAATTATATCTGTGCTACCTACTGTAATCGCTGGGTGATTAATTACTTTATTTCCCTTCCAGGTATAATTCAAGTTGCAGCACAGATTTTGGTATTGTGTCTTGACTGGTGACATCTCCTGGTGTAATGTAACTTACAGCTAAGACTGCAGTTTGTGGTAAAATCTAGCCTGGTCATTTTTGGAGGTGGATTGCTTTATCAGCCAGACTTATCAGGGAGAACTGGTTTGAATCTCAAATAAGACTGCAGCAAACACTGTTCACAAAATGCACAAATTCAAGGTTTCAGATAGGTTCTGTTGTAATGCTGTGATAGATATAATTGTTGCAGTGTTATTATGCATGCCCCAAATAACAGTACTTATTAATAAAAATACATAATAAAGAATTAATTGCAATCACTTTGCTTCCCTATTATTGGCTAGAAATATTTAAAGGATTTCTCATCGTAGCTTTTGCAGCAATCTGCATGCCTATAAGAATTGGGGTGTGCTTAGCATTTCAAAAGGGAGGTTATTTTTGTTCATTGTCAAGTTAAAGTCAGTGTGCTGCAGGCTTAGAGTACCACTTGCATATTGATAGATTTAACTCTCTTAAAAAAGCTTAATAGTCATCAGTGTATGTAAAACTTAAGAAGCCTTGGGATGAACTACAATGAAGGCAATTGCAGAGCACACAGAAGAGGACAGTCTTGTGGTGAGAGTCTTTCCCTCCTACACAGCTAATAGACTTTTCATCTGATTTAGGAAAGGCACAAGTTTATTCCTCAGTAAGTCATTCCTTTACAGTTCAGCTGTTGAGGGCTAAGATATTTTTCCTATTTATGTTTTTGCTGTAGAAATACTAAGATTTAAGACAATTTTTTTGAGGGAAAGCTTAAGATAAAAGTGGATCTTCTCGGTTTTTTTGGAGCTGTCTGAAAAGTGGTTACTAGGTATCGTCAGTGTCACTTTTGCAAATACATATGCAGTGTACTTTACTACATCTGTCATGTTAGCTTAAGTTGAACAACTTTGTTCACAAGGTCTGTTGTCCAGACTTGTAGGATGTAGAAGAGCCATGGTTAAATTAATCTAAGGATGTCTTTGATCTTAATGTTTCTAACATCGTCAAGATGTAAAGCATTTGAGATGTGACCTTGCATCTTGTTTAGTTAAATAAGCTGATTGGTTTGAAAGAAGAGCTTCAAAATATGAAATGCTAAACAATTTTGACACCTAGTAAAGAACACATTACCTTAAATTATGGATGGCTTGTCTGTTTTTAATAATATCATACAGGGAATTTGTTTAGTCCCTGTAAAATATTTAATAACAATGAAACAATAAGCCCCCCTTGATTCTTCTGTTACTAGAAAAAGTTAGGTGCGTGTATCTTTTCTCTGTTCTTTTTTTTTTTTTTTTTGGTAAAAACCACAATATTGTTAGTGCAGCTTTTGAAGCAGCTCGAAAAGAATCATCACTGAAAATTAGGGGTTTAGCAACAAAGGAAACAGCACACTATAGGATTTGTTGATCCAAATTATGTGGTTACCAAATGCCAACCAGCTGCTGCTTTTTGCTGCCTATACAGCATTTTTACCACAAGATGTTTGTGCTTTAGTGTGTGCCCTTCTTTATTGGAGTGAGGTTATTTAGCAGTCATCATTTTTCATTGTAGATTGTAAGAATACATACTTAAACTAGCAGCACCACGTAGCACTGCAGTAAATTTTCACTGGGCTGAATGCTAAATAATGAAAGAACCCGACTAACAAAATTTCTCATAGTACTTCCATCCACGAAACATTGCTGTTGTCATGGAGCAGGGAGATTGACTTATAATGACCTGAAATAGGACTTTTTTTTTTTTGCACTGTCCAGAGAAGTATCATGAAGAAAACAGTCTCCACAATTAAGTAAAGACTATGAACTTTTTTCCAAACCCCAGACTACCCTGACCTATCTTTTGTCCCGCTCACTTCAAAAGAAAGAGGTCTAGGTTCACTTGTTGTGTATTTAGAGAATAACTCACTCTAGTACTCAATTCTGTTGTGTTTTTTGGTTTTGGGGTTTGTTTGTTTGTTTATTTATTTGGGTTTGTTTGGGTATTTTTGGTCAGATTTTGGTTTGTTTTGGTTTTATTTACCCCTGAAACAGGCAACTGGAGTCTGAACATTATGTAATACTGTTGTAGAGGTCTTCATACGGCTTAATCTTTATAAGGTGTTTCAATTTAAGGTAAGTTCCAAGCTTATTAGAAAAGCTGTCAAGGTCATAATGAGATTTGCCTGAGAAAATGTAGGTCCATGGCCCAGGAATGACTGAGACAAGGGGTTAGCTTCTACAGCACAGCAGTCTTGCCTCCCCCTCAAACTTGAAGCAAAGATTATTTGCCTTCCACGCAGGCTGAAGCCAAAGCCCAGGTCACCCAGCCCATGTTTTATTTACAGCTTGCAGTCTTCTTACATTTAACCCTAGCCCTTGAAGCAGCTCTCAGAGGCTACTGGCTTTCAGAGTTGAATTGCTTTGCGCTGGGGTGGTCCTTTGTCACTTGATTGGTTGCAGACCTCTCTCCTTAGCAAGCCTCGCTTGGCCTTACAGGCTCAAGTCAGAACTGTTGTCTTCTCTGGGTAATCATTGAGGCAACATAAACCATTCTCAGATGGCAGCGTCGTATTCCTGCTCACTTCATTCCCAACAGAAAATGAACATGAAAATATTTCAGCATAAACAAGACATGAGGCACAGAGTAAGGAAGAGAGATGATCTTTAATGTTTTGTATAGTATTTGCCTAGTTGTACCATATTTACATAAATCTTACTAATGATCCAAGCAGTCCAGCTGACCCCACAGATTAAAATGGCTCAGTTGTACATTTGGTGAAGATAAACTCGAACAAGGTGTCTTGCACAAACTCTCAGCCAACAGTCTGCCTTTATACTTGGCTTTGATTAATTTAATTTAGTACAATACATTGCCAAAGGAAAAGTCCTAAACTGGGTCAGACAGTACTCCAAAATAACGTATGCCTGGGTTTTCTGTCTTGTGAAGACTGTTGCAAAATTTGCAGATTCTCTGCAGCAGTCATCCTGCTGGTATAGCACCTGTGTAATCATGAAAGGGGGAAGTACAATTTACACAAATCTTTTGCTTGTGTGCACTTGTACACGAGTTCAGTTTAATCCACATCTGCTCCAGGTTACTTTGTTCTTCTAAAGCGTCCAGTCTGGTCAAGCTAGACTTTTAGCTTAAGTGATTAGCCAGTGAGATTTCACTCTTCCTTTGGGTTTGACCTCACTGTTGACAAAAGCATTCTGTTATGAATCATATCTGTCAGGATGGCTTGAAAAATCTGCTGCTACCAAATGTACACCTTGAGTGCATTCCAGAATGAAAAAAGGACCAACAAGTATGATACATCGTTACTCAGTATATCAGGTACTTGCTCCTTTTGTCCAAAGACTGAATGTCTAGAACAGAAGAAGTCTAAATTTCAAAAGAAGAATTTTTCAGATTTTTGTTCCAGGAAGGAGTGAATTCAGGAAGATATTAACTATACAAATCCCTTTATGCTAAGCACATGGACCTGTGTTTTAATAGGGAAGCAGGTAAAATCTGATGTACTCAAGCAAGGGTGGCTTCTGGTCAACTAATTCTATATGGAAGCCAAGGCACTTGGCGTTCCCTCTCATACAGGTTCCTGTGTTGAGGAGGAAATGCTGCCATTCACAGCAGAGGAAGAAATGTTCCCCTTAACATCTTTGCCAGGCTGTGTCTGCCTCACAGACCTTAGAAATTTGTGGGCAGATGTTCCTCTGCCCCTGAGCTGTGCTCTGCGGTATGGGGGGAGGGAAAGAAGGATAAATTAAGATTTGCCAATCTTAAGAGTCACATAGGTTAGTGCTTAAGAGTGACGACCTTCATCCATGACTCATCCACCCACCAGGGCAAGGTGGCTGTGGGCAAAGCACTTACTGACAGTGAAAGAAAATGGAAGAAGAGAGACACACGAAATACCTCCTTTGTTTCTCATCTGTGGACAGCAAACAGGGCACGAGGAACTCCTCAGCCACCTGTGAAGCTCCATCTCTGCAATCCCTGCTGTGAGCTTCCCCCACGCCACAGCGAGGGCTGGCCAGGTGCTGGTCCCCAGTGAAACATAGTTGCCTGATCTGGGGTGTGTCTACTTATGATGGGGGCTTCAGAGCTGGACAGTACTCCAGGTGGGATTCATGAGAGCACAGTAGAGGGCCAAAATCGCCTCCCACAACCTGCTGGCCATGCATCTTTGATGCATCCCAGGATGTGGTCAGCTTTGTGGACTGTGAGCACACATTGCTGGCTCATGTTGAGCTTCTCATCAGCCAACACCACCAAGTCGTTCTCCTCAGGACTTTTCTCCATTCATTCTCCACCCAGCCTGGAATTGTGCCTGGGATTGTCCTGATGCACATGCAGGACCTTGCACTTGGCCTTGTTGAATCTGGGGTTTGCACTGACCCACCTGTCAAGCCCATCCAGGCCCTTCTGGATGACATCCCTTCCCTCCAGCATGTCAACTGCACCACACAACTTGGTGTCATGAGAAAATTTGGTGATGGTGCACTCAGTCCCACTGTCCATGGTTAAACAGTGTCAATCCCAGTACCCCTACCTGAGGAACAGCACTTGTCACTGATTGCCACTTGGACATCGAGCCATTCACCACAACTCTTTGACTGTGGCCACCCAGCCAGTTCCTTATCCACTGAGTGGTCCATCTGCCAAATCCACACCTCTACAATTTAGAGACCAGGATGTCATGTGGGACAGTGAAGAATGCTTTGGACAAGTCCAGGTAGATGATGTCAGTTGTTCTTCCCTTATCTGTTAATGCTGTAACATCATTGCAGAAGGCCATGAAATTTGTCTGGCCCGCTTTGCCCTTGGTGAAGCAATATTGGCTGTTATCAATTACCTCCTTATTTTCCATGCGCCTTAGCCTATTTTGAGGAGGATCTGCTCCATGATCTTGCCGGGGACAATGGTGAGACTGACCAGCCTGTAGTTCCCTGGTTCACCTTTTTTTCCCTTTTTGAAAACTGGGGTAATGTCCAGTCAGTGGGAAGGACAGTGTCTTGTATATCCTCCTGCAGCATATCCTTGCATCCAGAATAAGATGTATGAGCAAATGGACCCAAAAAAGGGTCATAACATAGCTTAACCAGTGAACAACCTACTTGGGTGAATCACAGAAAATTCTGGCCTTTCAGGACCAGAGCTTCTACTCCACAGAAGTAGGATCCTTGTTTCTGTGAACAGCAGGGCCAGGGATCTCAAGTAATTGCATATTTCTAAGTTTTGACTTGTGTGTTCTATTTCTACCATTCTCCCTCCTATATTAATACAGATATTTAGCTATTGCTAGCTGTATCATTGATATATCAATCTGAGAGAAAAAAATTGTTCTACAGAAAAGGGACATAAGCATCTCCTTATGACTTGAAATCATCACTTTAAAACCAGGATCCACCTCCAAAGTTAGGTATCCCTGTTAAATTTAGTGATTTATATCACAAGGATATATGTTCACAGGTGCTCATGTGTATGGAATAATATAAATGGAATACTTCAACAAAACTTTAGAAATATTTGTCAAATCAGAGGGTGGAAAGAATGTGCCTGAGACCCAAGCCTTACATGCAGGAAGCCTTATGTGCAGCTTGAGTTCTGAGGTTTTCAGGAAGAGACATTGAAGACAAATGTATCTGCTGGAGTAACTGATCCTCAGGAAATTTGTAAAGGCATTTTCTCATCCCCAGCTGAAAGGCTCTATATGCCTCTAAATGCTAAGGATTTAAACTATGCCAAAAAAAAAAAAAAAAAAAAAGGAAGAAAAGAGATGGCGAAGGGGTTTCAAATACCTTAAATATACTTATTTTCAGTGCTTCAAAAAAGGGAGAGAGGGACATGACAAAGTTTAGGTACAACAAATTCACTACTATTTCTGCAATCACTAAAATTCTGAATTTACACTAATTAAATTCTAGTATTGTATTGATAGGAAAGAAATTTATCCTGGTATACTGAATGAAGAAGCAGTATTTTTTCCTATGAAAGACCACCTGCCACTTCCAGGCTATGGCCATGTATAGCATGAATCCAAGCCTATTCTTTCCTCTTCTTTCTACTGGTGTCCTTTAAAGCTTCATTCATAATGTAGGTCAGAACTGTGTAAGAAACATACCATTTTCCAGCCCAAGGTTTGTAAATTGGGAAAGGCAGTTATACCACATCATGTAAGGATATAAAATATTGATTGCTACAATAAAAGCTACGATGACTGATAGTACACTTAGAATGCATTGCCTGGTAGTATTACATATGTAAAAGATTCACATAACCACGTGATGCCAGTTATTAGAATAATCCCTTGAGAAAGCTTATAAAGAAGCGAAAAAGCAGCCCATATGGCATTCAACAGCGCAGTGTGTTTCAAAGCTGCAAGACTGTTCTGAGGAGAAACTGTGTTTTCTTTTTACACAGAGTTCCTGCTTATGCATCTTAAGTTTTCATTATTTTCTCCATATGCCACTTAATATCTTACAACCAAATAAACAGCAGAAGATTGCACACTATAGCTGTGGAAGTGTTGGGAGGAGAAAAGCAAATGTCGCTCCTTGTTTGTGGGCAGGAGCCTTTCCAGGCAGCCCGATGAGTGGCAACTAGAGGTCATATTTATACTGTGTTTCCCTGGTGACTGGGCTTTTCAAACGAGTGTCTGTCATGATAAGGCAGACTTTGGCCTAATGAAGTGGCAGAGGAGATGTCCTTCAATAGGTATTGATTATGAAATGCTGCCAGGAATCATTAAAATAATGTTTTCCTGTGCCTTCTTCCTCTGGTTTGTTTTTATGTTTTGAGTTATGCAATTGTGTTTTATTTCTGGAATAGTTGGTCATTAACCTATGAATGAGGTGTGCTAAATAACTATATTATAGAAAAAATATCCAAGATCTTCCTATATCTCAGGCTAGTCAGTGGTGGCTGAAAGCAGTATTGGTAGCTCAGTCCTGAATTAGATTCTGAGAGCTGCTGCATCCTGAGGAAACTTCTTAAATTGCTAATTACTTCTGATGATTGACAAGGAAAAATCACATTTTCTGGTTTTAGTGTATCTAGATGTTGATATCTAGTACTTGATCTCACTTTGTCTTTGCCTGCTTACGTTCAGAAATCACTACAAGGAAGTTTCCTTCCATCTTCCCTTTGCTGAAGTGGGTGGACTGCTCTTCTTCAGCCTAAGGCATGTTCCTAAACTCAAACTCATTCTCACAGCTTTTTCTGAGCGGTCCCTGGGCCACCAGCTCCTGTTCAGCAGTGGTCATCAGAGACCATACAGTAGCCCTGCATGATACCTACAGATTCCCTGATGCTGCAGGCAGGAGTATACCAGTTTTTCAGCTTCTACTAAGCCTTCCCCTGGCCATACATCCAAGTATATCGTGTTCTTTGCACTGAGGCCTCACATAATTTCTCTGCCTGGACTCTTTGCTGATGTTATCATTTTCCAAATTATAGTCCCTATTCCAGAATAGTTTTTTTTTTTTCAAATGTCTGGCCTTGAACTTATCTGCAGGAAAACTTGTGAGATCAGCCAGTCTTGCAATTTACTCTCCGTTCAGCAGGTAAGCACTCTTCTTTTGGAAAACATGCTTTCTATTCTTCTTGCAAAAAGTAGAGACTCATAAACAGATTTTTAATTCAAACGAAACTTGAAATTTTCCATTTCGAAATAGGCCTGTTTAAAATTCAATGTAAACTCATGAAAACCTAAAGCTAAGCAGACTGTAGAAGCAATTTAAAAATTTGACTCAAACTTACTTTAGTATTTAGTACCTATGAAAACTATGGACTACTGGTGTGGAAAAGAGTTGTTAGTACATTGTAAGCAAGCCCGGCGCAGGCTGGAAGGACTTCTCCCTGTCGGACGTGTTTGGCAAATAAACCACAGATCAATAAACTACCAATAAAGCCTCGGGGATTGTTGTTATGTTGTGAATGCCAGCCTGAAGGTCTAGATTTGATGTCTGCTGCTGCCTCTGCTTCATGGAGTTGGCCAGGCTCCTGCTCCTGGCTTGTCAGCAGCTGGTGAGTGTCAGTTTGTGAGTGCCTGACTGGAGACCACCGATACACTTGGTGAAGCTGGTAGGGGGCTAGCTCTACATGAGGCAGGGGATGATGCTTTACATTTCTCACTGAGCACTGTGAGCATTTATAGCTATTTTTGCATCTGAAATTCTTAGCTAAAATCCTAAGCTAAAAATTTCTAAGCTAAAAAAATTACAGCTAAAAAATTAAGGACTTCCTGGACCCTCCCCCCCCACCTTCGCCAACTCCCTTTCTTAAACATTTTGAGTTCACTGCATAGAAATACATCATGGTATTTTAAAAAATCTTTTTCTAGTGAAGACCTTGAGGATTTTGGTTTCAAAATACTTTGACAAGTGTGAAGTTAGTAAGGTAGGAGACCCTGCACTGAACAACAGGGATGAAACAGCATATTAGACAGTCACTCATCAAGGGTACAGAGTCTCCTTCATGCAGTGAACAAGGCACAGATGCAAGAAAAAAAAAAGTTTATACCTACAGTATGTGTAATTTATAAGCATATGGCAGGTGAACAGAGCCTGTACAGGTGACTTTGGAGTTCTTGAATTCAGCTTCGTTACTACATTTATGCAATTTTAAGTGGAGCATACAGTTAGGTCTTTCCCTGCACTCCAGCAACCAGTAAATACTGTTTCAATCTCACTGTCTTCAAATTATTCCATCAAGTTATACTTGTTAAAAAAAAAAAGAACAAAAAATCGGACAAGAACTTTTTCATCTTTGTATTAACATATGTAGAGCACACCGACGTTTTGACAGGGTAACTGTAAAATATTATTAGTTTATTTACATAATTAAAAAACTCAAAGTTCCCTAAAATATCCTTGTGCAAGAATTCAAACATTTGTTTTTATCTTGTGCTTATTTTCAAAGGAAAGTATGCAAAACAACTATGTTTAAAAGCAGAATAAAGAATAGTAACTGGTCAAAAGTAAACTCACCTCCACTGTTAAATCCCTCACTTCCTCTGAACATAAATTGCTTTTATTTTAAAGGTTTTTGTATGGGCTATTATTCATACTCTTGTTTGCTCTTTATTTCAAAGCAAAAAAGAATAAGCGCTCTTCTCTTCCACAGACCTTGGAAGATATAAATTCAAGAAAGCAGAAGGAGGTCTGCAAGCTTGAAGTTTGTTTTCATTGTTTAGCATGATAATTAAGGTTATGAAAGATCAAGTAGCTCTCTTGACTGTTCAGAAATAGTATAAAAAAAGGTAATGCAGAACCTCATTAGCCTAAAATGGACCACAGAAAGAATTAAGTTTGGGATGTTTGTAATATGAACATACAAAATTAAATTCTCATATGGTATCTTTTTTTTTTTTCCCTACAGAAGTTGAGAAAAATACCATAGAAATACAGAAGATACACAAATATGAAACACAGCTTTTTTTTTTTGGTGATTCAGCATGTCTGAAAACCTAGACTGAGATAATTTCTAGCTTTATAACAAAAAATGAAACAATTGCTGTTCTCAAGTTTTCCCAGTTTTGCAGAGGATATATCTTGTTAACGGTGTTCTGAGTGGAAGCTGAATAAACTGTTTGCCCTGAATTTAGGTCCTGGCTAGAAGTTCTTAAATTCTGTTGTAAAAAATTTCTCTTGCTTTACTTACAAAGTAATGGATTATAATATAAACTACCTAGTACAGAACATGAGAACTAAAATAATGGAATTTGTAAAGTGCTCAGCCTGTTTTTCACAGGGTAGATGTTATCTTGATCAAATTCTCTCCTTTAGGATACTTGATTTAGTACTCTGTCATGGTTTCATCCGAATTTACCAAAACCAGACTGACAGATGGCCCTTCCCCCTCTCTGCCCCCCCAAACGAGAGGAGAGGGAGACAAGGAGATTTAGAAATTTAGAATGAACTAACTACTTTAATGAAGAATTAATATTAAAATAAAAAAGAAGAAAATAATGAAATAGATACAATATATACAAAGCCGTATCAAGCTCCCAGGATGACAGTCCCATCACCGGCAGGCAGTGGGGAAGTCCCAGACTGGACTCAGCAACCGATGGGAACTGGATTCCAGCTCTGG
>BJBW01009963.1:21677-35103 GCA_004320125.1 Scolopax mira
TCACCTGTCCTGTCCGTTCCTCCCCACAGGTGGGACCCCATTATGTTTTTCTGTTTCCGACCCTCTAAGGGGCAAATAATGAAATTGTCTGACCTTGGTTGTTATAGCAATAAGTATAAGCAAGAGCCTCTCTGCACGCCATCCCTTGGCACTGAGCACAAACATTGGCCTTAGCATCCTGAGAATGAGCAGTTTTCTCCACAATGTGCTGTTGATTTCAGAGAGTTAGAAGAGGCCTAGCTAAAATGCAAAATTACAGAATACAGAATTGGTTCGTTTTTACTTCAAACTGGGACATACCCTTTGTATAAAAAAAACCAACCAAACAAAAAAAAACAGAGAAAAAAACATAAAAAGAAAGCAGGTTCCCCCTGGTTGAGAGATGTCAATCACGCTCTGAGCAGGCTTTCAGAGTGCAAAGCCATGTTCTTTGTCCTCTCACCCCGAGGACAGAAGCTGTCCTCCACCCCAGGAGATGCTGTGCCCACCCCACTGCTGTGCTCGTGCTGGCCTGGCTGTCCAGGCACATGGCATCCTCCTCAAGAGAGAACATGGTGACTGTGGGGCTGTGTGACATGCCGGGCACAGAGGGTAAATGCTGCCTGCCCGCTGCCAGGTCCTACACACAGCAAGCTGTGGAAAGAGAGAACTGTTGGGAAAACACATCCTATGCAGCTGGGACAGGGGCTTTGGGGATGGTGAGGTCCTGATGCCAGGGACACAGGTGATGGAAGGAACCTGGGAGGGCAGTGGAGTGGGGTGAGCGAGGCTCTGTGGGCAGGCAGGCAGAGAGCCATGAGGGCTGGCCACCATGCTGGGGTGGCACAGGGTGCCAGAGGTCTGCTCCACGAGGAGAAGCCGTCTGGCAAGGCACGGGCTCTCTCCAGAGACCTCATAATGCACAAGACTTTGTGGGGGGGAGGTCTCATGGGGTCTGCCTGCCCTCCCCAGGCTCAGGAATAATTCAGAACTACTTTTGTGCAATCTGCTCCAGCAGTTGGACACAAATCAATGACTTGTCTTCCCGTTTATTTTCCTTTGGTTTCATTTTTCTCTTGTTGTTGGTTTGTTTTTTTTTTTTTAAATTTTTTGTTGTTTGCTGAGTTTCCCTCTCAGTTTTGTGGGAAAGATCAAGTTAATTCCAGCCAACTATCAAACGATGGCATTGAATGGCTTTCATGACTTTTGTTAACTTTATTCTGTTAGATCTAAGCCATCCACCAAAAGGTGTACATATTTTTTGGCTGCAGAAACGAATTTTGAAAGCAAACCAGAACAAGCAAACAGTCAGATTGAAATTACAGAAATTATGCTAGAGACCCAAAAATCACAGGGCAGCTTTTAAATTACTTTAAATACAATTGTTGCCTAATAGATTTTTGGATAGGGGGAACAGAATTTTTATGCCACTTAACCCCTTGGTAATAGCTTCCAAATATACAGAGGAACATTTCACTACAATAGCTGTTTGGGTTTGTCTTATGGCTTAGTGCCTGGAGCTTTGATGACCTTGAGGTAACAAGCAGATTTAGCGTGCTTTAGTCCTCTAGACTTTTTCCCTCCGTGGACATCTCATGTTGCCTGTTTTCATGAGCTAGAATGTTTGAAATGTTTAACTATGAAGATTACATACAGTGCAGTAGGATCCAAGGATCCCACTAAACGTTGGGATGTCCCACTGTAGCCAACAATCCTTGCAGGGGAGGCACAATTCAGAGAGCAATGTAGCATTGCTGTTCATCATGCCTTTGAAGGGATTTCCTCTAAGGTGGAGGCCTCTCTGGAAGATCTGCGTGGTTGGTCTCTCTCTGGTTGTGCAGGGATGTGTTGGGGGACTAGAGGGCAGCCTCAGGCCACAATTGTTCCTTGTCTGGCATTAGCTGCTCTCCCCAGGGAAAGTCAAGGTCTGAAGCCAGCCCTGGCGTTACAAAGTTCTTCATGCTTGGCAGAAAAAGAGCGTCCTGATGTCGCAGGAAATGCTGAGAGCCAAAGATCAGGCATGCTGGAGTAGCAGGAGGAGCACTAAATCTCCTCCTCATCTATTTTGGGAAATGCAGCTGAATAAGCCTCACCATTTACAGCAGTCTGTGAAGGAGCTCTAAGTTCTTCTCACACATATGAAGCATTTTAAAGTCAGCTGACCTTGCAGGAGATCACAAGCAGGCAGTCAGAATGGTATTAGACTGATCCTGTACTGTAAAGCTTGACTTTATAATACACATTCAGGTTTTCTGCTCAATTGCCATATTCTCTCATTTCCCTTAACTCTCACCAACTTCATAGATTTTTATGTTATCAGCTCAGTGCCATGCATTCTCAACACCCATTGAGTGTGTCTTTACTTGTACTGGCCTTAAATGATTTAATTATTTTTCAATTTACACCTGAGTAACAACTAAATTCAGTTCTTGAAACACTCTCTTTTTTACTCGTTTTTGGACTTAGAATTGTAATGGGGAGAGCAGCACAGTGAAATCTGTGCACAGCTACTGTGTGAGTAGTAACCACGATCTGACACAACCGTAGGTGATGACAATTTGTATCTCTGATTGACTACAAAGGACACTGTGAAAAAACTCTGGTTAATCTAAGTAAACTGCCAGATCTGCTATCTGAGAAATAAACCCAATGGCAAAGGGTTGATAGTAACGCATGTGAAGAAAGTTTGGAGCTTTGGGGATGATTCTATTGCATAATGGAATATGTCCTGGGCCTAAGCAATATCCTGTAACACTACCGTGTTACATTAAGCTTTCTCATGAGAGCAGAATTTATTTTACTATCAGTTGGCAGCCATCTGACTATCTGAGTCATAATTCATAAAACAACTGCATACAGCCAGGAAAATAGTGTTGGTTATTTGCAACCTAGTGCAAAATGAGAATTGCTCTAGTTTCACTAAGAAAATATTCTTTGGGACTTGCTGAAAGTATTTGTATTTTGAAAAGGATTATCAAATCCTTTTGTAGGTCTATGGAACCTTTCTCTTTCACACAGCTCCTTAAACCATGAATATATACTTTCAAACACGTAGGACATGTATATCTTCATTAACTTCCTTGTCTTTTCTTTCTTACCATTCCTGCTATATGTGTTTAATATTCCCTTTTAAAATGTTTCATCTCCTGACTGACTGACACAGAATTGCTGTTCCAATTTAATAGTAAATAGAGGAAAGTCACAAATGCTGGTTGTGACATTGCAGCTGTAAGTATTTGGAAAAGCAATATAAAAGAGAAAAACCTTATTCATTTGCAGACAACATGGTAATTATCTATGATGGATAACGTGAGTGGGTGGAAAGGCTCTGTCCCTCATTTATCAGCAACTTTAATATCACCCTTGGGACAGGGGATTCCAGAGCAAACCATATCTGATGCCAGGAAGGAGGGACTCACAAGAGATTTGGAAGCAGAGGCTGGCCATTCCACCTGACCAGATGCAGGATTTCAGTGCAGATGTGCAATCCAGTGAAGTATATAATCCATTCAGTCTAAAACCAACAATGCAATTACAGTCTTGATTACCATCTGACATTTAAGTAGATCGTTAAGCCTTTTTTGATATTTCCCTGTCAGCTCATGAACCAAACCCAATGATTCTTTCTGCTTAGATACGTAAACCTAACTGAAAAAGCTGCAAGGCTGAGTTTGCCAGGAAGGGTTAAAATTTGTGTGTCAATAGATGTAGGCTACTATGAGTCAAAAGTTCTCCTTGTTATTATTTTGTCAGTTTTATGGTAAGTGGAAACTAAACATTCCCTCAAATACTCAGGAAATAATGCCAGAAATACCTATTGCTTGCATGTATGTGATCATGAGCTACCTCTGCAAAGACCCACAGGAAGTAGGGTTGCTCCCTGCGTTCACAAAAGCAAATTCAGAGATGGTAGCCTTTAAAATTTTGCTAAGATTATTGCCTTGGTTCGTCTACAGCATATGTTGGGCCACCTAAGGTCAGACTATGTCTGTTATGGGTTGCTTTCTCATTCTGCTTGGCTTTTTGATAACCAGGGCATGGACAGCACTACTTGAGAAATGTACACTCCAGTTCATTGATCTTCTATTATGAATATCTCTGTTTATGATTCTGTACTGGGAATATCCCCCAAACCAAACGATTATCAGTGGTGGTTATTCTTGGGTTCAAATACCAAGTTTGCTCTGACTCAGGACTGGAGATTTTAGCAACCAGGGAAGGCTTTAGAAATGCTTATAAACTGATTTTTGGATGCATGAGGTTGGACACGTGTGCAGGTGTGAAGAGAGACAGTAAAAAGAGAGACGGGCCACTAAAACAAATGCGGAGGTCTGAGATCCCAGGTGAAGCTGGCTAGTAATCTACCTGACACATCCACTAGCATGAAACCTAGTGTGAAACATGCAGCACTTGTCATATAACTTCCTTTTCCTGTTAGATGTCCCTATTTTTTTGTCATTTTTTGTTAATATCACACATTCATCATGGCTATTTGGAGTACATAGAAGTAAGCAGTACAGTATGTATTTATTTATCAAAGCAAATCTGGCTAGTTTTAAATCTGACCACTGTATGAGCAAGAGAAACCAGAAAGAAAACAAAGCCATAACTGCAAACAGAAGCTCACATCCCTTGCACTGCAGCAGTGTGACTTTCTTTACCACCTTCTTCTGAGATGTTTTAGTCTGTTTTACCAAAACAATGAATATAAAACATCCTTCTATGCAAATACTGTTTTTAAATGTTGCTGAGAAGTAGTTTAAGGTGTGCCCACTAGTACATTTCTTTGACTTTGAGGATTTTATGGACACCAAGTTTCCCTGCAGGCTCCTTTTACTCCATTCTTCAAGAGCATTCACAGAATCACAGAACTGAATGGGTTGGAAGAGACCTTTGGAGATGATCTAGACCAGCCCCCCTGTCAAAGCAGGGCCACCTAGAGCATGTTGGAAAGGAACACATCCAGGCGGGTTTTGAATATCTCCTGAGAAGGAGACTCTACAACCTCTCTGGGCGGCCTGTTCCAGTGCTCTGTTGCCCTCACTGGAAAAGTTTTTCCTCTTGTTTCCTTCCTTTCTTGTTTCCTCTTGGAATTTCCTGTGTTCCACCTTGTGTCTCTTGCCTCTTGTCCTGTGACTGGGCACCATTGAAACGAGTCTAGATCCATCCACTTGATGCCCACCCTTTATACATTTGTAAGTATTGATGTCATCCCCTCTCAGTCTTCTCTTCTCAAGGCTAAACCCAGGTCCCTCAGTCTTTCCTCATAAGAGAGATGCTTCTGTCCCTTGATCATCTTTGTAGACCTCCACTGGACTCTTTCCACTAGTTTCTTATCTTTCTTGAACTGGGGAGCCTAGAACTGGACACAGTACTCCAGATGTGGCCTCTCCGAGGCAGAGTAGAGGGCAAGGATGACCTCCTTCAACCTGCTGGCCACACTGATTTTAATGCACCCCAGGACACCATTTACATTCTTGGCCCAAAGGGCACATGGCTGACTCATGGACAAATTGTCATTCACCAGGACTCCCAGGTCTCTCTCTCAAGTGTTGCTTTCCAGAAGGTCAGCCCCTAACCTCTACTGGTGCATGGGGTTATTCCTCCTGAAGTGCAGCACCTTGTTGAATTAAATCAAGTTCCTCTTTGCCCAACTCTCCAGAGCCTGTCGAGGTCTCGCTGTATGGTGGCACAGCCTTCTGGTGTGTCAGCCACTGCTCCCAGTTTTGTATCATAAGCGAACTTTCTGATGGTGCACTCTATCCCCTCATCCTGATTGTTGATGAATATGTTGAACAAGACTGTACTTAGTACTGACTTCTGGGGAACACCACTAGTTACAGGCCTCCATCTGTATCTGCACCACTGATCACAACCCTCTGTGCTCTGCCATTCAGCCAGTTCTCAATCCACCTCTTTGTCCTCTCATCTCACCCATGCTTCCTAAGCTTACCTATGAGTATATCATGGGAGACAGTGTTAAAAGCCTTGCTAAAGTCAATGTAGACAACATACACTGCTTTCCCCTCATCCACACAGCCAGTCATGCTATCATAGTCAGATTTGTCAAGCATGATTTCCCCTTGGTAAATCCATGCTGACCACTCCCAAGGGCTTATTTTTCTTCCACATGCTTGGAGATGACATGCAGAATGAACTGTTCCATCACCTTACCAGGGATGGAGGTGAGGCTGACCAGCCCGTAGAATCATCATCTAAAAGCAGCATCATTTTAATTCACTGAGATGACTCATTGGCATAAACTAACATACTAATTGGATGCAGTGAAACCACAGAAACATGCATCTAATGTGAAAGTAACCACGTTATCAAATTAATACAATATGTGAAGACTATTTATGTTACTAAATCTTTGTATTTCCCAGCCATGGATTGAAATTCAGTCCCGTCTTTTGTAAGACACATTCCTTGTACAACAAAAAATAGACTCAGTGACAGGGACCATACAGGAACCAGACGTTCTGTTTGGTGGCAAATTTTACAAGTTTAACTGAAAGTTTAGAAAATAAATTTCATTAAAAAAAAATCCTTCATGGTAATGAAAACAAGATGTCAACACTCTACAAATAAATTTTTAAAGTGAGGCTAATACAAAAATTCTTTTCAAAATGAAAAACCAAAGTACTGCATTCTGGAGTTGTCCAAAAGAATGTTAATGGAAATTCTTTCCTCTTTCTTTCTTTATGACATCTGGTGTCAGAACTGAATATTTCTGTAAAATGTTGCTGTTTTAAGCAATTGTAATTTCTGATGGGGAAAAACACTGTTGGCAAATTTCCGATAGTTTCTGAACAGCAGGCTCTGCAAATAAGAAGTGTCAACTTGTGGGTTTGCCCAATTTTGAATATTTCTCAGCTGAAGGAAGAGGATTGATTCAAGTGTGATTCAGAGAGAAGAACTGGTCTGTCTTTTATTTTACTGATTATTTTACTGAATTGGTAATTAATTGTCTCAGCTTTCTCCAGTGTAACACCGAGTAGCTCTGTAGGCCAAGAAAAGTTCTGTCAACGCAGCCCACTGGCTGCTGCTTTTCCTATGGGAACAAGCTGGATGCACCTATGCAGGGCAGAATTACAACATCCTTCATTACAAATCAACAATACCCCACTGTTCACGTGAGCTGAGCCACCCTCCCACGTAGCTCAGGCCTACCAAAAGGAGCTGCCTGGGAAGTTCAGGGATTTGTTAATGGATGACGAACCCTTTTTGTGTAGTTCATTGTTTTGGACAGCTGGCTGTTTTCAGCAATTACAAAGAGTTGATATAACCTGTTGGCTTGTTTGCAGTCCCTTGCTGGGAAGCAAATTGGTAGTCTCAAGCCAAACGCCAGTGAGAAAGGCTGCAGTAACAAAATCTGCCAGACGAGCTGCAATATGGTGGGACCTCCAGCCAGAAGAGCTGCTAAGCGGGCCAAGGGGGTGTGTGTGGGGGGACCCCCATAAAAATGGCCTTGTGGAAGCCCTGTGTTCCTGTAGAGCTGCTACAAATGGGGCTGCCCTCAGAGCTGCACCCGCTGTGTGGCAGAACTAGCAAAACAGGGCTGTCTGTAGGAAAGGAAAGTGGGACCTGAGCAAGGTCAAGAGTCCTCTGAGAAGGTGCTGTGGTGCCTTACCCCTGGAAGAGCCACAGGTGAAGTGCCCCTAGGACCATCTGGAGCTGTGTAAGGAGTTGAAGGGCCTTGGATCTGCTCTGCCTTGCTTCCCTAAGGCATGATAGAAGCAGGGGTACATCTCATACCTGAAATACGGTGCTCCGGGGGAAGTTTGTTTGTGTTTTTCATAAAACTAAACTAATGTTTACCCAATGTTGCAGTGCATGGTACCATTTATTTAACTTCCTCCCTTCAAAACTTCCTGTTGACTTTCAGCCTTTTAGACTTGGGGTTTTCTTCATTTTTTTTTCCCCCTTCTCATGAGTTGTGTAAAATGAGTCCATGGCTGTTGCGTGTGATTGAGGTAAGTACATGGTTTTCTGCTTCCCTTTTGTTCCAAAGACTGTGGGAGGATTTTGTCCTATTCACTTCCTCCAACAAACTTTCTAAGTATGTAGTACAAAAGGCAAGCCTGGAAAATTTCTGACTGAAAGGTAAAGTCTGTAGAAAGTTTGGTATAACTGAAAGCAGTTCAATAAATTTTGCTTGTTGTGGTCATTGCAGGTTCAGCAATAATGCAGTCCTCATGTAGCACTACATTACATTCCTGTGGAACTCAGAGAAGAAACTATAAATGTGAGACTACAGATGTCTGCATACTTCATTTAGAATGACCCCAAAGGAATCTCTTGGAATATGACTGGGAATTAGACCCGCTAACTAGTTCTCATCTCTAGCTTTGCTGGAAGTTGTGTGTTCTTAAGCAGTTGACTTATCCTCCAATTTCTGCTCCCAGATAATACCATTATCCACTCTGAGCCCTGTGAGGATGTTATCCTCACATCCCAGGGGGATGAAGGGATCCTTTCTGTTTGCCACAGAAAGCTATGGCATTTTGTGCTGTGGCACAAAAAGCTTGTTTGTGGGCTAGGTGTATGCAAGAGAAGTTGCAGCTTGGTTTCAGATGCTTTAAGGGGGAGGCCGGGGACATGAATGTAATGCAGCCATTCTGGAAAATGTATCTTAAGGGTCTTGTTGGACGGCAAAAATATTTGGTTTTGAAGTTAGAGCACTAATGCAGTTTTCAACATGGTACTCAATGAACTAGCCTTCACAAAGCAGGCATTAAACTTCTTGGCCTGCTTAACAAAAATATCTTTGATGAACTAATTGCTGTAACACTTTTTCTACCCTTTATTAATCTAGGAATGAGTGATGAGTTTCCAGTGGTTTCTGGGCCTGCTTTTCCCCAAATGATTAACTCCTTTCTTCTATCACAAAAACCATTATTTAAATTGTTCCAGCCACAAATGGAAACGCTGACACTAAAACCTCTTTCACTGACAATTGTCCATCAAAGCAAATCCTGCATTCTTATCTATTCAGCTTGTAGTTGGTATTGACTAATGGAGGATAAGTGGGCCTGGATTCCCTAATGCTACTGGTATTTTGGGAAATACCAAAATCTGGGCTTTTTGAAAAAGTTGTTATTTGCTGCTGAATACTTCAAGCTATATTTTTACAGTGCTATGCACACAGGAACTTTCTATTTTGTGGGATTGCTAATTTTCTATGAGAAATATAGCAATAACTGTAAAACATACTTGATTTTTGTCTTCCTGCCAGCAGTATTGCAGAAAATACCTGTGTACCTGTTGGAAGAAAGACTGTGGGGAAGTTGTCCTTGTTTTTTACCATGTTGACACCATCTTTGCAATTGTTTGGTAGTCCTAGAAGTCCTCCTGTACAGGCTGGACCTCATCTAGGACAAATATTTCTTTAAACTGACCTTTGCTTTGTTTTCTTGAACCCCAAATTCAGAAGGAAAGTTTCAAAATTAGTATGCAGAAGCAATATACCCACATGTTTCTTTGCAAAATGATTTTTTGAAGGAAGGGTTTCTTCATCTCTTGCAACCTCAAAGCCATCTAAGGAAGGAAGAAAAATAATTGTGAAAGAAAGAAATGCTGAGTTAGTGAGAAAGGTCACAGAAAGCAAAGAAAATGTAAGCACCTATTGCAAAGTGCCAAGAGCTCCTTTGCCTTCAAAATAAATTATCTTGCAAAATCAAGATGCTTTCTTTGCTTTCTGCTTATAATACATGATTTAAAAAGCAAATAAAAACTAAAGGAAGCATAATGAGGAAACCACACAGAAATTAATCCAAGTGATGGAGAAAAAAAGTTTCTGTCCCTTTTTTAGGCTGATGGATTTGGCTTCTGATGACTTGTATGAAAAACAATAAGAAACGGCTTTCTTTACGCCATTCTGCCTTTGATTTCTCTCCTCAACTGTTATTTATTTGTTCAAGCTATCACGACTCTGAGTCACTTGTGATGCCTGGTGCAGCACAGCTCTGAGTTGGCTGGCAATAGTTCATAAGTGGTTCCCCCTAAATGAAATCAGAATGTACCTCTCCTGACCATGGTGTTCCTTGTGTGAGATCAGCAGAAAACCTGCATTTTAGGGGCTGTATTTCTTCTACCTCACAGTGAGCTAACTCAAAATGCAGATGAGAGTAATCGTGGGCCATCTTTGGTTTGGCCCTTTGGGACTTCCTGTTTAACAAGAGTTGTGATTTCTCTCCTTTCTCCTCAGCTGTACCATCACACACCTTCCACTTTTTGCTCCTTTTCTTTCTACACATTCTCCCCATGCAGCACTTGGCCATTCTCTCTGCCAGCAGGATACCTGTCCTCCACATGCCACGCTTCTCAAATTGCACCATGGCAAGCTGAGGGTCCTTGTCCTAATTTCTTTGATACTGTCTGTATTTGAGGTAAGGGGTGCCTAACAGCAAGCTTGTTAATAATTATTTAACGAAGCAAATAATTATGTATGCTTAATATAGGAAGGACACTAAATAGTTTGACATCAGGCATCTTTTCTGTTGAAAAAAGTTTATAGCTGTCACCTCTCCAGTAGGTAGGAGGGTGATGGCTCATATTGTAGAAGGTTTGGGTTTTTCTCTGGCTGCAGAGGACTGGAGTAATCCTCCCAGTAATCTGGTTGTTACCAGTCCGTCCAAGGGCTGTCTGCTGGCACTCTAGTAGTGGCTACCAGTAATCCTGCCCTTGGAGCTGGTTGCAGCAGAAGGAAACAGAGCAATTCTGAGTTCTAAATTTGTAAATCAGCACAAATATTTTAAAATTATTGTGACAGTTGAAAACTGTGGAGAATCAGCCAAACTAGGAATCACTGGGAAGGGAAAGTTGGTTTCTGACTGCAGCATGTGAGAAATTTCCTTCTTTGTTCCTTCCCTCCTCTCCTTTTGGAGCTTGTTTTTTGCCAGAAAGATGTAGACATCTAAACTGGAGAGACTAGAGGTGCAGCACAGCTCTGAGTTGGCTGTCAATAGTTCATAAGTGGTTCCCCCTAAATGAAATCAGAATGTAACTCTCCTGACTCCTGAACAATGAACAAAGGTGCTCTTCTAGGTATTCTGGAAACAGCAAAGATCTGATACCTTCCACTTTTAAGAGATAATTCCATACTGATTTCTGTCTTTCTCACTCAGACTCTTTTTTTTTTCTTGTTTTTTTTTCTAAATTTAAAGAAGGCTTTGACCCTTTTGGTTGTTTAAGCTCTGAGTTTCATTTCAGTTTTGCAAATCCCACAGAATAAATGGTGGGTGGTTTCACACTCACTAAAAGCAATGAGAGTCTGGTAGCTAAATAAAGGTCATTCCCAGAAGGAAGAATATTCCCTTGCAGAAAATATTCCATATTTTTTCATCTAGAGCTGACACCTTGCTGATTGAAAAGCAGCTACAGGTATGCCTCCTGGCATCCTGTCTGCCATGCTGTTGGGGTGAAACTCCTGACACCTTTCCCTGCCAATGATTTCATGGGGGCTGTTCTGAAGGGAACTCTGCTTGGCTCCATGTGGTGCAACCATGGTGCAGGAAACCTCTGTCTCCTTCCTCCATTTAGCTTAAAGTCCTGGTCCAGGAAAAGAAGGATGTAGTTATGGGGATAGCAGGGGCCACCTTTTTCACTGTGTAAGTGGCCCACCTTTTAAAAGAGTTGTGACCATTTTGTAGCCAGGGTTACTGATGCATCCTTAGCTCATGTAAGTGTTGTTAACGTGGATGGTCTAAAAAGTTGCATTATATTTATTGGTGCCACCATATGCAAAGGAATGGAAAACATCTGCTCAGAACATGAAAATCTGGATACTGGGTTTGTTGGAGGATCCGTTAGGAGCAGACTGGTCTAAGTTCTGGAGCCAAACCCATTCCTAATTTAGTTTCATTCCTATCCCTTTAACTTATGGCAAAGACAAGTTTATTCTGCAGTCTTTTTATGGTGCTATTGTTAGTAGCAAGTTCAGAGACTAAACATTTTCCCAAAGATTTGCAACACTTTCCAACTTTTTGGGAACACAGCATCTTACTGCTGCAAACATTAAAGCAACAGAGGGACAAGCATCTTGGAATGCATGTTTAATAAGAAACAAAGCCAACACTGTGATCATCTCTTTTATTCATTCTCTGAAAATTGGTGGCAGGCAAATAAAGTTAAAAAAGTTAGAGTTAAAATAAAGTTAAAAAAGTTAAATTATGAGATACATTTTTCTCCATTTGGAAATATTTACTTTAACACATTGCAGCATGTCTGTGAGTAATAACATAATGTGGAATACACATCCCTTCCAAAAGGAAGGGATGACAATGACAGGGATGCAAATTTTTTTCCAAAATTATTATAAAAATAAGATTCCATCTTTGTAATAAATCCACAATCATACACTCCTTTGCTTTGGTCCTGGAAACATTAATTGCTTTTAGAACAAACTGATTCTCATTAACCTAAAAATCTCTAAGTTGAATCTGTTGAAATCAGTGGGAAGTTTTCTTGATTTTGTGTACCACTTTTATTTCCTGTTCTTCCCTTATTCTATTTTTGATGTACCTGTAGAAATAGAAGGAGAAATGGGAGGAACTGTTATGATGTACAGTATGGCTACTATGTGTTTTCAAATGGTCTACCTTCCTTTTGAAATATTAATTTCTTTTCGGATGCCTCATATACAAATTAACATCCTTCGGATTTTACACTAGCATAAAAACATTTGTGTCTCTGAAATCATAGTGTGTAGTCTCTAATAACAGGAGGTGGCAGCTGATCTCATTTCAAACCCCAACATTTTGGTTTTATACACAGAAAAGTACATCATGTTTTCTCAGAGTAATTTAAAAATAGCTGATTCTCTGTTTATAGACAGGGATACTGAAATATGGAAGGGTCAAAGGATTTACGGAGATTTACAGAGAGATTTATGTCCAAATCAGAACTGGAAATAAAACTTCTCCCACTTTTGAATTCTGTTGTTTGGGAGCAATTTAAATATACAACATATAGGCATGTATTAGTGATATAAATGCAGATATGATCCCTTTTGGTAGGCTGTACTGCTTGCTTAGTGGTTTTTCTGAAGACTGGGCTTTGTGTTTTATTATTTCTGTTTCCTCAACTTTTATTTTTCAAAAAGCACATGAATGGCTGTTCTGTTTTCTCAGCTGAGAAGCAGACTTGCTTGTCTCAGCTGCAAAACAGGCAACTGGGGGTAGGAGATTTCTTGCAGGCTTGACGAGGTCATTGCACTGAATGTGACTTCTCGTTGGCTAATCTCCTCTCCAGGCATGGGAACATTTCTGGGCTGGCTGCAAAGGCAGCACACCAGTGAGTGGTGGCGGGTATGAGCACTGGGTCACTGGTGGGGAACAGTGGCCCTTCACAACCAGCCTGGTAGCACAAATAAGAAGGTGGCACTAAGAGAAAGTCCACCGGTTCAGAACAGGGTAGGTTTAGATTGAACATTAGGAAAGAATTT
>BJBW01009963.1:35219-93888 GCA_004320125.1 Scolopax mira
TTCCAACCTAGACAATTCTATGATTCTATGATTCTAAAGAGAATTGCTGAGCCTTTCCCAGGCACTGCTTGGCAAGACACAAAGCACATCCCAGCATCCTTGAGCCCTGCTCCCGCATCCTCAGACATGGATCTGAGCGTGCACCCGTGCCTTGGGGGTGAGGAGAAGTGCTCACCTCTGGGGCAGCTGAGGTGTACCTGCTCCCACGTGCATGCAGCCAGCACAACATCAGCAGACAGAGATTCAAAGTTGCTTGTCCTACGGCATGAGCAAAATACAGATTGAAAATAAGATGTTGGGTCCCGTTGGGACCTTGGTCTTGCAAAGGGACCATGAGGTTCCCACCCAGCAAACACAGGCGGACCCTCTGGCCTGGGTACCCATTTGTTGTTCTTTGCACACAGTCACAGTGAGTGTGTAAAATAAGCCTTACATTTTTTTTTTCCCCCTAGAATATTGGAGGTTTTATGATTCATTTTCTTTACTTACCCAAAAGAAATGAGTTAAATATTAGACAGAACCATGTTTATTTCCCCTTTTATAAGTACATGTGCATCCCTGCTCTCTTGTGTTCTCTTTTCCTCCCTCTCTTTTGTGTTCACATCCTCCCAGACAGTTCTTGTGCTCACAGCTTTCTTTAACAGGACTTTTTTATTCTTTATAAAATCAAGACTTATAAAAGAAATAAATCTTGCTATTGTTCTCTTGGGGTGCAGCTGTGTTAAACTGTAATCATGGGAGTTGAAACAGGTTTCCTCTCACAATAACATTTATATTCGTTTCCTGACACTCTTTCCTAATAATGTGAGCGTCTTCAGCTGACCAAGGGGAAAAAAAGCCCTCTGCTGAGCATTTTCGAAGGTAAAATAATACTTGTACAGCACAGAATAGTTACTGCTATATTACCACATTTTTGAAATTTTGTTGCATTGCATGAAGATCCTCTAGATCTCTAATTTCCAAGTTAATACTTCCAATTTCCCCTGTTTCCCCTCTGTCTGAAGTTTCTCCTACTACTGAGACATCTTTTTCTGTTGAGGATTAATTAAGCCAGGCCTTGGCATCTACTTTTCCTGCTTCTCTTTGTAATTTTCCTTAAGGATGAGTGTAAGAGTGTATCGAAACCTCTGAGGAACAGGCAAAATAGAGTTTGCAAAATCTTATGAGGGTGGAAAAACATCAGACTTCCAGCTCACTGAGGCACTTCCTCTGACTTCTGCGAGCAGGAGTGAAATGGTTATCTTTGTATTTCAGCTTTTCCACCTGTAAAAGCTATCATAGCAAAATGGTGTTACTTTTGTCTCCTTTCTATGTTCAGACTCTTAGATGAAATATTTGTCTAAATATTTGTCTGATTTCAATCAGTGATCTGTACATAAATGTAATACTCTCACTTTGGAGAACAGATGCTAGAGATTGATTAGTGGCTGAGAGCTGATCTCATCCCATTTTAACAAAAGGATGTCTATTCATCTTTTTTTTTTCTTCTTTTTGACATGCCAATGAATAAATGAGTGCAGAGTGTCCAAGATATTACAAATACTGTTGAAAACAGGAAGGAGCGAGCTCTTTTCACTTTCTTTTTAATTTCAGAAGATGTTGCTATGGAAAGCAATATCTGTTTTAGATAAGTGTGAAAAGCCTTACAGAAAACTCTTTTTTTTTTGAGGTTAATATTTGTAACCAATAAACTATCTTTGTTTGTATATGAAAGAGACTTCCACGCCCTTCAGGAAAGGCTGCATAAGTATATATAAACACAAAACAGTCCCATGTTGTGTTTGCATCTTCCATGTCTGCCCTGCAGCTGACACATCCCCCTGTATGCTTTAATGAAGACTAAAAGCACTGTAAGCCTTTGTTATTATAAACTTTTCTTTAACACAGGGGAGAGCCTGGATCCGGTTGTGAGTAAGAAAGAAAATAACACGAGAAGATGCTATTTATTTTTTTTTCCAGGGGAGCAGGGTCATGAAAATGGTAATCTGCCGGATGCAATGCCTGGGTAAACTGCTTTTGTGGAAGGAGCTTCCAATAGGAAGAACATCTGTAAGGGGCTCTGTACTATCTCATCCTCACCATGTCTCTGTTACTATACACTAAAGAGTACTTTTGGCAGAGTGCTGTCACAGACCATTGCTGAAGGTAATCCTTTGGGGCAGCATAACAGATCCAGACAGAAAATATCTGACCCAGCTGGTAAGTACCTGCAGAAGTGACTCAGAGATGCTCTTCTCTCCCCTTTTCTCATGTTCACAACTCCGTGGGAAGTTAACTGTTTCCAGTGGTCAGCAGAGTTATTCACAGTAAGACAGAAACACAGACCTTGTAGATGAATCCTTCCTTGTAATTTGACTAAATAAAAACCAGCAGAAAGGAAAAGAAGGAAAGAGGAGAAACTTCAAGTTTAAAGAGGAGAGCAGCGATCCAATCTGGAGTCTCTACCCACTATTTATAGCTGTTTTATTTCTTGCTCCAAGGCAGATATAAGCCTAGAAAAGGGTTTTTAGGAGCATATTGGTCACACCTTCCTTGTTCAGCCTGAGAGGAGCACAGTTTAAAGTGGTATTTGAAGCACAGGGCAGCTATAGAGAAAGCATAGGGGTGCCTGCAGCTGGGAAGGAATTCACCACCATTTTGGACTGGTGCTTTTAGAAAGGGGAGGGCAATATACCATCATTGAAGTTGTAAGGGCCTATGTGGTTGTAAAGATGTTGAAAAAAATCATAAGAAGCATGAAACTGGTGCAAGGATGGAAGAGGAGAGTGGAGAAAGGAAAATAATTCTGGTTAGAGAAAGTGGCATTTTTTGGTGAATTTTGTTTCACTGAGAAGTGAGTGGGAAGGTTCTTCCACTGATGTCTGTGGCAGCATTTGTCTGCTATAGAGTATTCACAACCATAGCTATTTATTGAAGCATAGCATTAAATGGATTTCTAAACCTGACTTCAGGAGTCCTGGATATCACACTCCTTGCATGCCACACAAGATTTACACTGCTCCAAAACCAATAATCAGCAGTGTTTTGGAGGGCAATGACATGCTTGAGAAAAATGCCTGGCACTGGAAATCATATGGTCTGGCTTTGTAAAGTTACTTACTATGAGGTCTTGGGAAAGACTTTTAACGTGCATTTAATGTGCATTTAACGTGTGTCAGGTCCTTCAGCGTGACTAATTGTTTTTAACATCTGTGAGCTTCTGCGAGATGTACAGAGGAAAAGCACTTGGGAAGCCTGATGCGTAACTCTAGCCAGAGCCCTCCACGTCTCTGGTGTGACTCATTCCTAACTTTCTCTTACTCCTACCAGCCTGAAGCTGTGTGCGTGGGCTTTGCCTGAGGCTGAATTGTTTTTGAAAGTTCAAGGAGAAAAAGTAAAGCTACCCCATGTTGAAATGTGAGATGAGAGGAAGGAGGAAGAGTCCTAAACAAACAAAAATGAGCAAATGAGTCCCAAGGATTTTATATGAACATCTGGTTTTGCCAAAGCCACATGAGGCCAAAGTTTGATTTTCCAATTCTAAGAGAGGACTTAGAATAAGTGTATAATAAGTGTCACTTATTGTCTCAGTGAAAGATGGCTGTGATTTAGCAAAAATGAACCATTGAAAGCCATTCAGTAGTTCCAACCATAGCAAAGGTTTTAATCATGATTTGCCAACTTTCCAGAGAAGATCATATGCTTTGTTCATGTCTCCCTGGCTAATTAGTGTCCTTACTAAAAATACATGAAGTTAAAATTGTTGCCCATGGTTCCAAAAAGTTTCTTGCTGCTTTTTTAACTTTGTCCCTGACCTTATCAAAGCATAAGAATAAGGTTACTTTAATTACCCAAATAAAGGTAAAGAGGTGTTTATAGGTTTACAAGAAGAGTACTTGAATTCTTAATTTTTAATTTACTACTTCTTCTACATTGATTGCTTAATTATAGAGTGTGCTCTCTACCTATGATACAAAGAAAATGTCTAATTTTAGCACAAAGGTGACATAATTTTTCCTCCCTTCAAATCACTGACGCAAAGTCACAGAAAACCAGCTTTATCTGATTTGGACTGAAAATGAGAAGAAAAATTTTTGTCTATAAGCCAAAGCCTGCCCTTGGATGCAAGCACACACCTCTTGAGTTCATTCGGAGACCAATGTATGTACCTAAAAATGGAATAAACATTGCCTGGTTTTGCTTAAAATTCAGTGCTTCTTTGCCAAATGAAGAGATTATCATAGATTAAATCAGAGATGATCTCCTTCCCTAGCATTAGTTTAAAAGGCTGAAAAAAAAATCATCCTAAATTTATATGGAAGGCTTAGGGTTTTGAGCAGAACAATGAGCTTTGACTTAGTAAATCAAATTGAAGGAAGGTATTTCTTACGCTACTTACCAAATATTTAATAGGAAATAGTTTTCTGGTTAGAGAAAATTGTCACATTAATAATTCTGCAAATAGCTTGTCTGAAAACTCTGTGACTTTGTGGTTTTGCCTTGTCTATGCACTTGTCCTGTGAAGTGTCAATGAAGGTTACTCCACCTTAAATTGAATCCATATAACTGGATCAATACCTGTCATGGGTTTTTTGATGTTCATCCATCTTGTGCTAGGGCATTTTGCAAATAAAGAGCAAAGAAGCCAAAACAAAATATTTAAAAGTGCCTTTCTTTGTGGTGCTCATGCTGAAAATAGATGGGCAACTGATAAGTATTACCAGAGAGCTGTGCTGAGTACGTTGCCAGCATTTTTTATGAAGTAAAAATGAAAACACTATACTGTTGTTTCCTTAAAAGTTTTTCTTCCTTCTCAGACTTACCCATGACTGCAAAATACAGCTCTAGGGATATGAAATATTCACTGATCAGAGTTCAGTCTGCTTTATTTTTCTTTGCATATGTGTGCTGGTGGTAGAAGAGTTCAAAGACAAGAGAAAAGTTTTAGCTGCACAGCAATACTGTAAAAAACACTTATGGAATATCCATGCTAGCAATGAATAGCATGGCCTGGACAATCTGAACCTCCGATGGTGTAAAGAAACAGATTTTTATTTCCTGTGGATTTATAGTGGTCTAACAAAAGGTAGAAGTTTTCTAAATATTTAATGTTTATTTGAGGCTGCTATGGTGCATAAATACTGCAATAACACTGTCTTGGAAATAGTTTGGACAAAATTAGAGTTTTTATAGTAAATTGTGTCAGAAAGCTACATAGCGGTTGAGAATGCATCTTTCATGGGTAGAATCCTGGAAATGAGAACTTCACTTTGGCCAAAGTTTTTCTTCAGCTGTTTTGCCATCATTTAAAACAATTTTCTTTGTGCACTAAACCATTTTCACTGTTCAGCAGTACAAAGCATTCAGATTTCATAGTCAGTGACAAAAAGGTGGACATCCATTGTGAAACGTGATAGCAGGAAAACTATTTTAGCCTTTGTAAAAATAAATAAAAATTTGGCTTATACAAATGATACAAAGCAGAGTGGGTTTTGTATAAGAGCATGTACAGTGACTCTACATTGTGTGTATGAAATAGGTGTCGACCTTCAGAATAATTTTCAATTTAGGACAAGTCAAAGCATTCAAATCCACTGAAATTTTTGCCAGTACAGCAAATGAAAAAGGGGTGTTCATTGTTCTCATATTATTCCTTTTAGTCAACAGGAAGACTTTAGAAGAAAAAAGTGAGTGGAGGTTACAGGGCTGGGCAGAGAGAACAAACTTGCTCAGTAATGCAGAGTTAATTTAGATGTGCATTGGAGAGAAACCACAAAAGTGTGAGACATCTGTACTGCCTAGGTGTGCAAATGGTGATGACACCAATCAGTCTCTGCAGTAGGTTTCTAAGTCACTGAGCCAGGACCCTGTATCTCTCTTTCCTAAGAGTTTTGCACATCCTAAATTTTTACAGGGTGTGATTTTATGTGATCTATGTATGTGTTACTTATTCAGCAGTTTATGGTCAAGTTGTTAAATGGAAGTTAAAAAAAGAGACAACAGAATAACATACAAGCAGTCTTTTAAAGTTAGTTTTCAGGGGTTCTGCTACTGCCACTGCCCATCAAAAGTTTCCTGATATTTGCAATAATGTTGTTAATGATACTGTTTATGCGCATTGGAGCCAAATAACCAGCATGGTAGCAGAGTGTAAACTGATTAAATGACCAGCATTTCATACGACACTCTTTTGTTCTTTATAGCTGTTTAGTGGTATACACAGACACAGACACATACTTACATATTACTTGTTGTGGGAAGTCCATGATAAGGTCGTCCCAGAGTAGCTAAATAAATGGAATCCTCATGTTTATGCCAGTTTTTCTTCCCTCTATCCCAAATCAGCCACTTAAGGATGTTTGTTTGCCTGTTTGATCATTTTAATTAAGACAAAAGCAAAGTCTCAGTCTTTTGGAAAAGCTTTGTGAATTATTAAAAAAACATTATTTGAATTAGAAAAGAGAGATGCAGCCAAAGGTATTCCTAAAAGCTGCCCCCCTGAGCTGCGAGGCAAAGTCAGCTACATATATCCTGCAATCCAAATAGGCAAATGTGTGAAGGAAACAAGCTCAGAAAGAAAAAGTGACTCTTCCACTGCTGCTAGAAGTAGAGCCTGGTCTTCCACCAGAACAGCTGTCTTCCTGTTGACCTATGCCTAGCCAAAAACCACCCTGATTTTCAGCCAGACTTAGAAGTAACATGGGTATCTCCAAGGCAACACACAATCTGTATGTTATACAGCAGTACAACATGCTATACACCATTTCATATTAGTAATGTATGTGTTGCCTTGCTCAGTGGTAGTATAGGGATTCTCAAACCTTTCTTTATTAGGCAGGCGCAGAACTCTCTGTCCTACTGTTGTCCATTTTCATGCTGCTTCCGGAGCAACTGAAGTACTTCAAATAGCATTAAGCAGATAAAACACTCTTCAATTCCTCATGTGATTACATGCATAACTTGTATTGAAGTGCTCTGTTACTTGCTCCTGGCTCCCAAGTATTCCCATGTTTATCAATCCTTTTGCTCTTCTTCTTTATTTTACATAGCTTCTGCTTACCAGACAAGGAGAGGGCTATTTGGGCTAGGTGATGTATAGGTTTTGTATGAGCTTACATGGGAAGTATATAAAACATTATAAAGTCTGCATGTATACTGACTGCACGCTGGCACAGGTTGCTCCAAGAGGTGGTAAAATCTCCATTCTTGGAGATCTTCAAAAGCTATCTGGACATGGCTGTGGGCAACCTGCCTGAGCAGGCGAGTTATGTATGAGACTGTATGACCTCCAGAGGTCCTTTCCAATGTCAGCCATTCTGCGATTCTGTGACACTTGCAGAGAAAAAAAATTAGACCTGTCTGTCCTAAGAAGCGTACGATATACAGAGGCAAGGCAGAGAAGCAGACAAGGCAGAAAAAGGGTGAACAAAGTGTAGTTCATTTCTCTGTAGTACAGAGAAAAGTAATGATTTACTGAAGGTTGCTACATGAAGCTCAAGCAATTCCAATATGTGAACTTGGATTTCTTGAAACATCATGACAACATTCAGCTTGATTCTGTTTTCCTGAGCTGGAGAATTTGTTTTCTATCAAAGCAAAAATGACATCATCCTACTTTAAATTTTGATTTCCTACACAAATTCATCCCTGCTTGTGAGACCACGAAAATATTTGACCTCATAAAATGCTGGACTCCCTTACTAGCCACTGAAATTGAAGCTGAACTCATCAGCACTGATAATACCAATGAACGGGAAAGGCTCCTCACTGTCTCTTTACAGAACCAGATCCAGTGGTTAAAAAAAACCCTACTATAACACTTTTTCATAGAAATAAGTAGTTATGTATAAAAGGGCACAATGAAGGTCTAACCTTTACTAATAATTCTGTTTTCAATGACTTTGAGGTATTTCTTTTTCATTCCTCCTGATGCAATTCTTTTAACTGAATTCGGACATTGGATAAGTGATTTATGTGATGTAGTAATTTCTTTTACAGGAGGGCGAGACTAACAAAGACAGCAATAGTAGCCCAAGAAATTAGAGCTAGAATCTGGAAACCATGAAATGCAGTGCTTGTGTAAACCTGATGAGAACATACCCTTTAATCAGAAGTAGAGCATGAAAAATTCTCTTGGAAGCAGTCACAGGGAAGCTATCTGTAAGTTCTCGCTCCTGAAAGATTTTTCCCTGAAGCAGATTTGAAAAGGAAAAGGAGGGAATAACAAGTGGTTCCATATGAATTTTTTTTTTGGAAATCAGATTTTTTTCCAAGACCATCTCTGCTGAAATCAATTTCCCCTAATGGAGCTGCCCCAACTACTGTTCTATATTAAGGAGCCAGGTGTTCTGCTTCATCTGTTTTGAATAAATGACAGAGTATTTCTGAAAGACAATTTTTCATTTCTACTTTGTCGTATTTATTTGGTCTGTTCCTGTTTCAAATTGATAACTTGGTTAATCTAAAATTAAAAGGCCTACATTGACACTCTCAGCTCTTCTTGGCTTTAATCAGAATTCTAAAGTGATATTATATTCCAAGACAAAGTTGATGTTTATAGCATTTACAATATAGTCATGAGCAAGAAACTGGCAGATTCTTCTTGGTGAGGATTTTTTAAATTGTTTTACAATAGAAAGTGCAATTTCTATTGTACAATACATCAGGAAGCTTTTAGCTTCTCTGAGGTATGTCAAGCATATAAGGTGCTTCCCACAGGGTCAGCCCAAGAGCCTTTGTAATATTCTGTTTTGTTCAAGCAACCCTAAATGTTTCTTTTCTATTAATTAAATCGGGATGGATTTCCCTACCGTGGCAAGCTGCTACCCGGGAATCCCACTCTGTTCAGCTTTCATGATGAAGTGTTGTCCTACCCCTGGCTAAAAGCCTTCTGGTGCCTTACTGCAGGGACAGCACAGGAGATGTAATCTGGCCCATGAGGGCCTTTGGGAACACCTAATAAACCACAACTCATGTAGTCAGTCACACAACAGCTCTTGTCCCGTGAGCATCTGCATGAATGCCTGAGTGTGTAAGGGTCCAAATAAAAGCATCAAGAGTCAGTCTATATTTTTTACCTCAGCAAGACTTCTACACATTTACAGTGACCTACACATCGACACAGGCTTGCAGCATACACTGCAGGAAACAGAGGGGTTAGTGTATGAACTACTTGTGTCTCATTGCCTGATGCCGATTAGGTAATGCTGTACGCTTGCTGAGAATATTGCTGATTAGTATCAGTGCTGCCTTCTTTAAGAAAAGTTAGAGATAAGTTGCTTCCACTAAGGAAACTTTCTAGACTTTAAAAAAAAAATAAAAATAATTGTCTGTAAAATCAAATTTATTCTGACTATTTCCCTGTATAGTAATGCAAATCTACAGGCTAGTACAGGATATTGGAGGTTTATCCAAGTTAGATATCTTTGCTTGCTGAAAGAGTTAGAAGATGTCCGTGGACTTTTCTGAACAACAGAAAAGATGTGTGTTGCCACCCCTGTATCTAAACACCAGTGGTATTTTTCTGGTGGTTCATGCAAGGAACAATTATTGGCTGTGGTGGGCTGATTCACAAAAAAAAGTAAGATGGAAAAACTGGTGGGTTGAGATAAGAACAGGGAGATGACTTACCAACTACAATCACAAGCAAAAGAGACTTGACTCTTTTTTTTGCCAATTAAAAGTATAGCCGAGTGATGAGAAACAAGACAACATTCCCTCTACTCCCACAGCCTTAACTTCACTCCTTCACTCCTGACTCTTCTACCTCCTCCCCCTGAGCAGCAGAGGAGGATGAGGAACAGGGTTTGTGATCATCTCTAACAGTTCCTCTCTGTTGTTTCTTCTTCCTCACACTGTTTCCCTGCTGGGAACCCCTGTGGGGTCCCTCCTACAGGATACAGTCCTTCACAAATTGCTCCAACTGCTCCTATGGGTCTTGTCCATAGGCTGCAGTTCTTCAAGAACTGGCCCAGTATGTCTCCCTCACATGGGGTACAGTCCTTCAGGAATAGACTTCTTCACAGTGGGTTCCCCATGGATTCACAGATGTCTGCCAGGAACTCTGCTTCTGTGTGGACTCCTCTCTACAGGCTGCAGCTTGCTTCAAGGCATGTCCACCTGCTGTGGTTGGAGTGGTCCATGGGCTGCATGCGTTGTGGATATCTACTTCAGCATGGGCTGCAAGGGGAACTTCTGCTTTAGCAGTGGGAGCACCTCCCCCCCTTCTTCACTTACTTTGATGTCTGCAGTGTTATTTCATATTTTTCTTACTCCTCTCTCTCACAATTGGTGAGAGATGTTTTTTTACCCTTTCTTAAATACATTTTCCCAGACGCATCAGCATCTTCACTCATGGGCTTCTCACTTCTGGTGAGTGGTGAGTCCATTTTAGCACTGTCTGGAACTAGCCATGTCTGGCACGAGAAAACCCATGATGTCTCCTCACAGAAGCTACTCTTGCCCCATCCCTGCTGTCAACTCTTGCCAATGCATTGGCGTAGTTTCTGTAGTAGAGAGGCTCAAGCTTCTTTTTGTGTTGATTGTAGAATTGCAGGCCCATAGTTCCCCTTGAGCATAAAATCCCTCAACTGTGCATGAGAATTTCTCTTCAGGCCCAAGGGCTCTGGTCTCCTATACCTCAGGTCACACCATCCTTGCTTCTCATGTAAAACTGCCATAACTTTTGCTGGAAGTCCCTGGTTCTCCATGTCATGACCTATCACAAAGCCTGCAGTTGTGACTAACACTGGTGCATTTGTCCCAAGCAGCAGCAGCAGTGACAAGGTGCTTAAGCTGTGTTTTGGATGGGGTGCACAGATTAGATGATGTGGATTTGAGCTACAAGGATGTGGGGCCTCAGTAACTACTTAGCATTTTGAGGTAAAGGAGACAGGTCCAGAAGCAATGAGAGAGAGCATATTTCCCAAGGTGTTGGAACAGCCAGACAGTGAGCTCTCACATCTAGAAAGGATGTTGATCCAAAATATCAAGATAAGATAAGAAGATAAGGATGTTTCCTTGTGCTACTGTGTTAAGAAACTTGTTAAGAAACCTGTCCAGCTCTGGTTTCTGTGCAAGTTTTGTATAAGGAAGTGAGGAGCTTGTTCAGTGGGATGATATGGATAACCAGCTTACTGCTATGTGTCCTTAGCCACAGCATTAGGAGTCTAACACCACCACAGCAGGTTGTAGAGCACTGGGTGCAAGTGACTGAAGGAGAGAAGTCCTTGTGAGAGCAAACCTATGATGGAGTGACTACATCAGAAGACAAGGGAAGAACTATGGATGTCATTTACCTGGACCTCCCTAAGGCCTTTGACACAGTGTCGTGGACGAGAGGTCTGAGCAACCTGCTCTAGTTGAAGATGTCCCTGCTCATTGCAGGGAGATTGAGCTAGATGATCCAACACAAAATGTTCTATGATTCTATGATTTCTTTGTCCACCTTGACATAGATGCATACAGAGTGTTGGTAAAATCATGTGCTGTATTATACCAAGTTATTTTCAGATAGCATAAGTGTTTTCTTGATATTATCTCATAGTAAATGTAAGTGCCTAGATTTTTTGGGATCATGAATGGCAGCATGCATAAAGAAGGTTGGAGGTGGCTGGATTATATAGCTAAATCCTATTTAACACTTCTGAAAGATGGAAAAGCATCAACTCTCTTACTAAAGAAAACACTGGGTAGTGAGAGATCACTTTTCCCCTTGGCTTATTTAGTTGGTATCTCTGACCATTTTAGACTATGCCATTAATTTTGTCATGTTTATCACCCCTGATTTCCCACTCTTTTTTTTTTTTTTTAAATACTTTTTTCAGTTATTGTTTGTCCTGTGCTGTAGGCTTAGGTGCAGAATAGAGAAAGTACTTGGAAGGAAGTACTGTGATTATTGTGATTATTTCTAAAAAAAATCTATTTAGCAATCCCTAATATTTATCAGTTCACACCTGTTTACACTCATGTGCTAACTTAGAAGTTAGCTGCCATGAATTAGCTTGCACAAAGTAGAAATTAACTTTGTACCGCCGTTATAAAAAGCTGAAGGTTATCACTTAGGAAGAGAGAATGAATTCATGTCTACATGGGTGAAAGCCATCTCAGTACCCTAATCTGCCTTCGAGAATCCTGTAATAGAAACACACAACAGACAGAGAGCCTTGGTGTCTCCATTACCAGAAGCCAAACAGTGACCATTTAGTGGGATCCTATTATATTACAGGAAAGTATCACATGGTAACTTGAACCGCTACAGTCGTTAAAAAGAAATTCCTTGAAATATTAGTCCATTTTTATTGCTTATGTGTTGACTTAACTCAGATTAGAAGGTCAGACTGTTCAGATCACTTTTCCTTTCTGTCTTAGTGAAAGATGAATAGTTTAATTTTCCAACTAATATTTTCCGTTGCATGAACCAATGGAAAAGCACCAGGCTGTCCAATCCTTCCCGTACCACTGCCTCAATGTTATATTAATTTCCTGGTCATTTCCTGGCCACCATTTACTATGTCACTTAAGTCTCTTGTCTTTTCAGTTTCTCAGGTATAGTACTCTCTAAGTGCATGATAATAGAAACTTTTTGGCTAAATGTTGGATGCTAGTGGTTCTTTCCCATCCCCTAATTGCAGCAGTGATACCAGGAATGCTAGACTGCATTCAGAGACTGTCATTTCAGCTGTAAATACCCTCTGCGGGTCAGGTAGTTCAAAGTCCACTGGGATACAGAAAAACAGCTTGGATTGACAATGCAATCTTCGTTTATTTGTGTCTATCTCACAAATTAGAACAGTTTTCTAATGTTCCTTTCAGCTGTGTACAATACACATGTTGCAGAGAAACTGCACGTATTAATATCACAGAAGCAGGGCTTATACACAGCCATAAAGCACAGACACAGTTGCAGAGACTTAATTTCTGATATAAATAACATGCACTAAAGAGTTTGGCTAAAGACATGTTAATTTCTTAGCAATAACAATCCTCTTGAAGTTTATGGCCACTGCAGAAAATATAAGACGAAAAGCCTGCCTTATGTCTTGTCATTCCCCCGAATATAACAAAGCCTCTTCCTTTTTCCCCTCCTTTAATCTTTCGTGTGCTGTATTTTCCTTCAGGGCTTGCTATGCTCTTCAGTCAGATACCAGTCCTATGTGCATACTACTTCAACTGTGGACCAGTGTTTTGTGGGGCTACCCTTTTCTTTCAGTCATTTGGAGACCACACAGAGAGAACATTTGGGGTTTTTTTCACCCCTTCAAAGGCTTTTGCCTATGTGAAAAAGCACTGAATATTTCGAGGGATCTCTTTGGTATGCTTCTTAAATGGGAGAGGATGAGTTAAAAAAGAATATCTGAAAGCTGAAACAGATACAAAAACGTTTTTGCTCACCCAGAAAAGCATTCACGAGAAAGAAGAGGTTTATTTCCAGGCTGAAATGACGTTCACACCTTGTTTGCTTGAAACATCTTGCTTTTTCAATGGCATACTTCGGTTGGTAAACAACCATTAAAATTCTGAGCAGATCTGCATAGCTTGCAGGAAAACCTCTCAAAACAGCTGCAGCCTCCTTTCAGCAGATGGGAATTAATAATAGCCTTTGTTCCACAGGCTCTTCTGTTTGCACCCTAAAAATGGAGTGAGAGCTGCTTTTCCCAGACCATTAGTGTCCACAGGAGCCTGACCCCGCAGTGGTGTGAGCTGCGGGTTGAGGATGAGCAAGGGAACATGAGCATGGCACCAACCTCTGCCTTTCCCTTCCCCCTTGATGGCCCCTGCAGATAGCAGTGCTGAGTCCAACTGGTAGGTGAGATATAGACACGCTCTCACCCCATACCTCCTTTCCTTTCATCTCTCCTTTCAGTGTGAGCAAACCCATTGGGGATGCTTTTGGTGCCTGCAGTGTCTCCAGGATTGGAACTGAGGATACAACCTGGTGCATGGTCAAAGTGGCACCATGGGCTTTGGGACCTCCAGCAAAGGGTAATGACCCACCACCAGCACAGATGATAGCTCACCTCTGCTGGCTAAGAGAAGCTGACAAGTGGTGCTGCCCTGTGTGCAGCTGGTGAAGCCTTCCTGAGCCCTGGGCATGGAGGCAACCCCCAGCCTGCGAGACCCCAACAGCCTCTGTGGGTGCCTGCACTGATGAGGTGTGTGGGACTGCACTAGGGGCTGACTCTAGCTGGACCCCTCCTGACTCACCCAGAATTTATTGCTTTAGCTGCAAGTGGTCCAAATTTCAGCTAAAACTGGCCAGGTTTTAGCTGACCAACTGACCGGTCCCTTTACCCTGTGCTTGACATTTTTCAACTGGAGCTTTTGCCTCTAATAGTGGGGGAATTGCCAGGAACATATTTTGCTTCCCAAGGCTGCTCTTTGAGAGCTGGCAGGCCATCTTGCACTGGCCTTGACCACTGCCTGTGTCATCTGTGTGATTTGGAGCCCCCCCACCCCCCACTCCACCCCCTCCATCCTCGCTGCCTGCATCCTGCCGAGAATCCCTGCGCCCTGGGCTTTTGCCCTTGCACTCCCCAGGAGAGAGAGAGACCCAACAGCCCGAAAAGCCACCAGCAATGCCCCAAGAGAGCATTGCCCCGCCCTCCTCCCCCCCATCCCCCATCCCCCCCGCCCACCCCGCACAGCAATGAAGAGAGGAGGGAAGCATGCGAGACGCGGAGACAAAATGTTCTTGGCTGCGGGCGCGCATCCTCGGCCACGCTCCTGGAGGAGAGGAGACCCAGCCAAAATCCCCCCGGAGATCACCGCACGCCTCAAAGCCTTTCCGCTTCGCAGGCACCTTCCCACCCTCCCCGGAGGGAGGGAGCACAGACCAGCAGGGCTCGGGGCGGCCCTCGGGGGTCCCGCACCGGCACCGCCGTCACCCCGCAAACCCAGGCTCCCGCAGCGCTGCCCCGAGGCCGGTCGCCTCCCCCCGCTCCCCGTTAGAGGGTGCTCTTCGGCCGCCTTTCGGCGGGGCCGGGGCGCCCCGGGAGCCCCCCGCCGCTCCCCGCATCCGGCAGCCTCATCCTCTCTGCCAGCGGGGTGAGCGAGGTCCCCCCCTGACGGCTTCCGAGGGGCGTTCGATGCCGCTAATTTGCCTCTACCGCTGTGTGTAGTTTCTATTCAGGGACCTGGAAGATGTGCGTAAATACTGTGGATCCAGATCCCCCTTTCTCCTGTTCTGAAACACAGAACGAACAAAACTTTTTATCACCGACCAAAAGAAACTGCAGAAACGTGGCAAATGATAAGTATTCCTTAGTGTAAACCGCTGAGTTCTGCTGAATTTCCTTCATCTTGCCATTGGATTAAAGAAGGGGAACACATTTCCAAATAATTTTTAATTCCAGTAATTTCCTTGCATTGTTTGGAATTGTTTAGGCTTTCTTATTTTTATATACATGTTGATGGTGTGTGCCTCAAAATCTCTTTACTACAACTATATAGTATGTTGTCCTGAGTGACATGCTCTAGCTCTGGGCTATCCTACTTCAGCAGGGGAGTTGGACTAGATGCTTTCTACAGTCCCTTCCAACTCTAAAAATTCAGTGAAATTCAGTGAATCTATTGCCAGACGCCCAACTGCACAATGATGCAGGGTTCTAACTCAAATGGCAGACTGGAAGTGTAGCAGATAAAAAGAAGAGCTTTTCTACATAATATAATCTCAAAGAAGATGAATTTTCATGTCCTCTGAGGCTGCTCCCCAGCCAAGTCCCAGTTGTCCTCCAGATGCCAAAGTCTGTAAGGGATCAGCAGGTGGGAAGTTTGCAATTCAGGCTGATCACCATCAGTGACCATCTACTGCTGCTGCTCTTTTCTGATGACTCACAATTGCCTTGTTTGGATCCATGTTATAGAGGGAAGAAACATTGCTTCAGTGGCAGGAAAAAAGGGAGCAGAATTGAGCAGAAAATGTCTGTGCTTTCTAAAGGAAGAAAAAGTCAGGATGTTGTCTTTCAAGGATGACTATGCTTCAGGTACACTGGGTGGGATCCAATCAAGTATTGCATCTGAAGTGCACTCAAGTTAAATTCAGGATAAGTCCATATTAGGCCTCTACTTTTTTCCAAATTTGTAAGCATTTTGTTAGAGTTTAGACACATTTCTTAGATACTTAAGCCCTAAATTAGGTAGAAATCAAAGAAATAAAACCCAAATCCACTGCAAATTCCATCACAAGATATACTGTAGGTATGTATACAGTTTCCTTGTAATCAGTTTGCTAAAAGGAGACCCCTGGGGTACTGTGTCCAGTTCTGGAGCTTTCAGTACAGGAAGGACATGCACCTATTGGAACGGGTCCAGAGAAGGGCGACAAAGATGATCAGAGGGCAGGAGCACTTCTCCTATGAGGACAGGTTGAGGGAGTTGGGGTTGTTCAGCCTGGAGAAGAAAAGGCTCCAGGAACACCTTTTAACAGCCTTCCAGTGTCTGAAGGGGGCCTACAGGAGAGATGGGGAGGGTCTCTTTACCAGGGAATGGAGTGATAGGGCGAGGGGTAATGTTTTTAAACTGAAAGAAGGAAGATTTAGATTAGATATTAGGAAGAAATTCTTTACTGTGAGGGTGGTGAGACACTGGACAACTTTCCCAGGGAAGTCATGGATGCCCCATCCCTGGAGTTGTTCAAGGCCAGGCTGGATGGGGCTTTGAGCAACCTGCTCTGGTGGGAGGTGTCTCTGCCAGTGGCAGGGGGATTAGAACTAGATGATCTTTGAGATCCCTTCCAACATGAATGGTTCAATGTTGTTCCAATGATGGAAATGCAAAGAGAAGTTTGTTTCCTCCCAAACAGGAAGAAGATTAATTTTCTGGGGTACATATTCCTATTAATTTCACTGAGACTGGCTATAAGTAAAGGTATTCATACAATGCTCACAGTACAGGACATGTGCTATATATAGCTTGTCAGGGACTTCTAACTGTGAAAACAGTTGCAAAACATCTGCTTTGCTTTGCTGGAAAAGGCTGTTCACATTTCAGGGAAAAGTCCCTAAAGAAATGGGTCTTTCACCCAAAGAGGTGAAAGAAGGAAAAAGTATATTCTTTGTCTTTTCTGTTCTGCCTTAGACTATAGCAAATAAGGAAACATGTCCAAAAAGTTACACTCTAAAGAATTCTGTTATAAAATAGAAAGTCTTATGGTTCAGGGTCAAGAATAATAAAATCAAATATTCAAAACTCCTGAATAGTAGTTGGGAAATGCAGGAACCCATGCAGATAGAGTAATTACGCAGCAGATTATTTCAGAAAAAAAGAGGAAAGTTAAAGCAAAGTGAATTGCCTCCATCAGATACATGAGATAGACAGATAGAATGGGTTTTCTCAGTAGGCTGGGGAAATAGCAGTACGTGGTAGAAAGTCCATCTGTTAATAACTTGGGATGCAGGCTAAATTAACACACACTTAGCATGGTTGCTTTTGCATTCATCTGAAGAAAAGTAATAGACAAAGTGGATGGAAAAAAATAGTAAATGCAAAATAGAATAACCTACTAAAAAAAAAAAAAAAAAAAAGTTGAAACAAGATATAGGAAATCTGGGCTCATACAGGTCACTTGGATGACACACATCCTTAAGTGTTAAAGATACTGTTTCCTGAATAATTTTCTGCCACTAACGACTATTTGAAAATCATGGGAAACTGTGGAAGTGCTGAAAGATGGAAGGAAAGGAAATATCACAGTGCTTTCCCGAAACAGAGAGAAGACTAATTCTAGCAACAGCCATGTTAAGTCTATGGATCCCAGCTCCCCCCAAAGGGTAGAGCCCATGGTGGCACCCCTCCCCCCCTTACCCTCCCAGCTTCAGGCAGCACCTCAGCCTTCCAAGGCCACGTTTGCCTTCAGTGGAATGTGACCTTAGGTGTAAGTCCTTACTTGGATCTGCACCCCCAGGAAGAAAATAATTTCTGAATATTTCAACTCAGACTCTTGGCAATGGAAAAGGAACATGCAGATACACAGGAGATGCTGGAGAATGAGATGAATGAGATATAAATACTATTTTGCTTGGTATTAAACATCCGGGATTAGCACAGCAAAATGCAGATGATCTGAAAACTCACAGAGTGAAAATATATTGGTTTAGAGCAGTACAGTTTCAAGAGTAAATCTGCAGCAGTATAAAAAAAGTACAAAAATAAAAATAACTCTATTCCTCAGGCAGGATGCCATTGATTTTGTCTTTTGTATGCTGAATAAACTGGGGAGATACAAAAGAAATCATGAGATTCATTTGCTATTTTTAATATACAGCAATGAATTTTAGCCTTTAAAGTGCCCCAGTGGGTGTAGATGTGCATGTGGAATAAAGAGATGCATGGAAATTCAAAATGATGAACAGCTCAACAAAAACGTGCAATCTACTGGCATTATGAAGAATATCAGGATATTATTAATTGTGGTAATTTTTTCCTGTTTCAAGAGAGAGCTTTTCTCTGTTGGGAATGTAAATATACTCACTGCAGCTTTATTAAAGCATTTCATAAACTAAGTTTCACTAAAGGGAAGATCTGCAGCATTTCATCATGCCTCTAATGTCTCATTTGGACAGATCAGCTCCTTGATCTAAGCTTCTGATACTCATGTAGCCCTGATTCAGGGAAGCATTTGTATTCAGAAACAGCCCTTAGTATCAAGCATAGACACAAGCAATTTTCTAAATGTGAAAGGCCTCAAAGACATACGTAAATTCTTGTTTGGCTGGGGGTTTGCTTGTGGTCTTTTATGATGCTGTGAAACAGAAACAACTGTGATGATTACTGAGGTGTGAGCTGTGAACTGCAGCAATTTCAGCTGGAGATGCCCTCTCTGAGCTTCTGACTGCCTTTGTAGAACCTGATTCCAAAGTAAGGGGAACTCTGCTTTTCCTAGGATTCATTCCTAGGAAATTCAAGTTCTGAAGAGAAAGAACTGGGGGTCCTGGTAGACAGCAAAATGACAATGAGCAAGCAGTGTGCTCTTGTAGCCAGGAAGGCCAATGGAATCCTGGGCTGCATAGGGAAGAGCGTGGCTGGTAGGTTGAGGGAAGTCATTCTCCCCCTCTGCTCGGCACTGGTGAGGCCACAACTGGAATACTGCATCCAGTTCTGGGCTCCCCAGTTCAAGAGGGACAAGGAACTACTGGAAAGAGTCCAGCAAAGGGCAACAAGGATGATTCAAGGATTGGAGCATCTCCCTTATGAGGAAAGGCTGAGACAGCTGGGACTGTTTAGCCTGGAGAAGAGAAGGTTGAGGGGAGACCTTATCAATGCCTGTAAGTATCTAAAGGGTGGGTTGAAGGAGGAGGGAGCCAGACTGTTTTCAGCAGTTGCCAGTGAGAGGATGAGGGGCAACGGGCTCAAGCTGGAACATAGGAGGCTCCACTCAAATATGATAAAAAACTGCTTCACAGTGAAGGTGATGGAGCCCTGGAACAGGCTGCCCAGAGAGTCCCCTTCTTTATAGGTTTTCAAGACCCGCCTGGATGCAGCCCTGAATAACACGCTCTAGCTCTGGGCAATCCTGCTTCGGCAGGGGAGTTGGACTAGATGATCTCTACGGTCCCTTCCAACTCTAAAAATTCAGTGAAATTCTTTTTCTTCCTTGAGGACCTAGCAGTGTGTAAAAAACCCAAACCCAAACCAAAACAAACCAAAAAACCACATAGGTACTTTTTAGTTGTGCTGTTGAGTAGAAAGGAGTGTCTGCAGATCTGTCCTGTGAGAAATTATATCTTGTGCCAATAACACTGTTTCATGGTAGGAGGCTTTCACTCAGTAATGCTCTACTACCATGGAGTGGCACCACTGATGTCTGTAGAGCAAGATTTCCCTGCTTGGAAATCCAAACTTCCCTTTGTTGAAATTGATGGCAAAACCCACTGAGACTACTTGTCCAGGGTGCATGCAAAGGGAATTACACTGGTTGAGTGAGATTAAGAACTTCTGCTTGTTATGATGATCCTTAAAAGAGGATTTCTCCTGGGATCTGCTATTATGCTCCCAATTTTTTTTTTAATAATTATTTTGTCCTTTACTTTTTATCCATAAGATTATGAAGTATTTTGTGGGTTTTGTTGTGGGTTGTTTTTTTTTTAATTTGGGGTGATTTTTTTTTATGGTTGCCTTTTACATTTCACAGAAGCATGGCATGAGACGAGGTTTAAAAATACTTGAAAATTAATTCCAAATTAAATCCATCCTCAGAAATTTGACTGGTAGAAAACAGGTAGATAGTGTTACAAGAGGAATGCTTTCTTATTATCCAGTTAGGTGGGAAAGCATTTTACATAGACAAATTAGTCTGCAAATCTGCTCCCCATCTTGACCTCTGCTACTGCTTTTCTGTGAGACCTTGGACAAGCCATTTTGCTTCTTAATGCTGTTTTTTAACTCATGGTGTCTTTTCCTGTCTTAGCTATTGAGGTTGTAACCTTTAAGAGCCAGAATTTTTTGAGGTTTTTTAGGTATTACACAGGTATCTAGCCTCCCATTTAATTCAGAAACGGTAAGAGGAACCCTAACATAGACTGTTTAAAATTACCTGACTCAGGCCTCCTTACTCTGCTGACATTGAACTTTCAGGACAGGTTTTGCTCCAAAGAAAGCCAGTCAATACTTCTGCTTACTTAGCATGGGGAAAATGAAAGATTTAGCACCAAGAATCTACTAATCTACATCAACTGTCCTATTTTTCACAGTTTTACCATGAAAGGGCATGTGGTTGCCCTTTCTTATAAAATCACAGTGGTGGCAAAACAGAAGTTCAGCCTACCCTCAGGACTCCTGATCTGTTGGACCACATGTAGGATTTATGAGGCTGGATGATCATGCAGTGAAAGCCTGGCCATAGGTAATTGGTCCTTAAAAAGTGCTCACCTTCCCCAGGTGGCTTGTGGCAATTGCTTTAACTCAAGCAAGTGATGATGGACTTGGAGACTTCTCCTCCAGAGCACAGGATCCATCCCTGGTAGGTGCTGAAGGTGGCAACCTCCCAATTTCCACTGGGGTCTGTGAGTTTCCTCTGCTTTCCCGGGTCATCACTGTGGGCTGGGAGGAGGTGGCATGGCGAGGCCCCTTGAGCCTGCCAGGGGAGCACCCTAAGGCTGGGAGGTCTGGCCTGCTTTAGGACATGAGGACAGGGACACCCGTATGTGAGCTAAGGGGCTGCCTCGCTTCTGAAGCCCTGCAGGGGAGGGGCATGCAGGGATGGAGGAGCACTTCTGATCGTGCCTCTCATTTCTCTCCATTCTCCCTTCTTTTGCCATCTCTTTTTCTCCTTGAAGTGTTTCTCCCTCAGCCCCCACAGCACCACAGGAAGCTTCACCCACTCTACCTATTTTTGCCCGCTGGTGTGTGGGCAGGTATACCTGCCCTGCGCGCCTTAGCTCAGCGCTGCATCATGGAGCAAGCACTTTTGTTCAGGGCTCTTTTTAAAGCTATTAAAATTGAAAAAAACAACAAAAAACCACGCACCCTGAAGCCTGAATAGCAGCATTTCTATCATCTGTTGTCATGACACACAGCTGACGTGGGAACACGGCAGTAAGGCTGACTGCTAGATGGGTTTAATTTTGGTGCAGAAATTTGCTAGAAGAAGATTTCAAAAATATCTCTGGGTGGGAGGAAAACAGGTGGGTGCTGGTTGTGTATGAAGCAGGAGGAAATAGTTGTCAATCTTACCTAAGCGTTACTCCACATCCATCAGCCCTTTGGTACCCTCACTACTTGACGGGTGAAATAAATGATACCATCTCTTTCTCTGCTCCTCTTTCCTGTTACTTCTGGAGAAGGTGCTGGTGGGCTACAAAGTGCAGGGAGACTGAGCATGGGAAGACTGAATAGAACCATGGTTGTCTTGGTCAAAACATACCCTGCCCATGCAGTCTTGGTAGAGATGTCCATACAGGAAGGCAGTCTCAGTATCATCCACTGGAGCCACGTGATGGTGGGATTCGCCTAGGAGAGACTTCTGGGCCAATAGCATCTAAAATGACAACTGTCATTGAAAACAGGTAGTGAGTAGTGTATGGTCTCTAGGGAACTCCTACACTGAACATATTTCTGTGGTTGTCCATGTAGGAGAGTGAGTGGACTCAATAACCCAGGTGGCTTGTTCAGCCCTGTGTTCCTACACCCCTTTACGCACTTCTGTTTGGAAAATGTGTTGTTTTTCCCTGTCAATGTCCCTAGGTAAGCCAGACCTAGTCTGAGTTTTAGACATTCCTGAGCAGTTACAGCTTCTTCTGGTTATGAAAGAGTGTAGGTATGCAGAAATATTCTCTAAAAATCACTCTGCTAACCCATTTGAAGCTCATTTTCTTCTACTGCAACTACCATCTATTAGTACATTTCTCATCTCTGTTAGTCATCTTGACTAATGACTTCACTCATCTATACTAGTTTACTCACCCATTTCAATACTTTCCTAGCTCACAGGAACATTTTGTGACTTAATTAAATAATCAAGTAAAAGCTCAGATGTCTTTGAATGAAAAGTGTTGTGTTTTATAAGAGCAAAATACTATGATTATACAACTGGAAAACATAATTCAGTGTAGGGACACTCTTTCTCCTCCACATTTGGTGTTTGAGCATCCATGATAACAATGTTGACAAAACTGGAACTGAAGACTCCAACCACCGGCTCTGAGAAGTTTGAAAGAGGACATCCACACTGTTGCAAGTTGATTATGTGGGTTGAGATGGAGGCAGAGGAAGAAGAGGAAGAGCTTACTTGGACAGGAGGTGTGCTGAAACAGAAGGACACATAAGTCTGTGTGAGTAGAGTAATTCAGAGCCTGTCTTGTGGAGTAAAGCTTCTACCTAACATAGTCATAACACCAAGGAAACTATAGCATTTTAATTTATCACATTTTCATTGTCCTTCAATTTGGTCTGAAAATCTGGCTTTTCCAGTACCACTGCTGCTGTTTTGCCAATATGTGAAATGGTTTCTTTGAAATTCCCCTTTTAGGGGTCCCAAATGAGAAGTCTTGTTAAGTGGAAGATTTGATAGCAATGTATCCTTGCATCCATACTTTCCTTTTTGGTTTTGGTCCCTTCCCTTTATATGCCTCTGATTCTCCTGCTGCTGTCTGTTTCTAGCCTCTACGCTGAATATCCCATAATATGCTCAATAAAAATTGAATAGTTTCCACTTAGAATTCTAAAAATGGTTTGTCATTTCCAGAAAGTGACAGCACCAATGTTATTGTCAGTCTCTTACGCGAATTGCCATCCTGTTGCTAGATACCAAAGTATCTCATCTTTCTCTGAAATCAGGCCCCACACTCTTCCACTCAGATGCTCCTGGGACTCCTGACCTTCCCACTGGAGATGCCCAAACCACCATTCACATTACAGCTGACCAAAACAGATATTAATTATATTAGCCCTATGAGCTGTTGTCCACACTGAGGAACTGTTCTTATCAAACTCTTCCTGCTTTAGGGTACGACCATCTGGTACAGCCCATCAGAAAATGACATGCCATTCTCCTGACAAAAGTGTTCAGTGCCAACTTTGAAAGCAAGTCAGCAAGTCGTATTAGGTCTAGGGGGCAAAACTTGAGCTGTCTGTATGGCATGCTAACCTCCCTTTTGCATGTGAAGAGAAAAAACAACCAGGATGGTTTGTTTGAATTCTTATAACTTTTCCCTTTCCTTCCCTTCCCTTCCCTTCCCTTCCCTTCCCTTCCCTTCCCTTCCCTTCCCTTCCCTTCCCTTCCCTTCCCTTCTTCTCCATCTTAATTCTAGAGACCTGCGAAAAAAATTAATTCTGTCTTTGTCATTGGGAAAATGACAAAAGTCTGCCTGCAGGGGCAATGCTAAACAAATACATTGATTTTCCTTTCCTCCTGGTTATTGCACTTCAAATACTTTTTTTTCAAGCCACCTTGAAAAGGCAGCCTGGAATAGCATTCTTCCTATATAAAAAGGTCTGTCTTTAGTAGAAAGTTTGCTTTCCTTTACGTGAATAGTAGCCGTGCACTTTCAGTCAGAATACCCTAAGCCAGAAAGGACTCAATTACATTTTTAAGAAGCATGTTTTCTTTGTAGACTCTCCACTGCCTGTTTCAAACTGAAGACAAAATGACTGCCTGTCTGAAGACAGCAGATGTCTCAGAGATGTAAATGTTCACCAACCCTGAATCAAAGCCCCAGCATAGCTGAATACACTACTGTATAAAGACAATATTGACTGTCTTTGTGTTCGTTTGCTTTTTGTGTAGGGGGTTGAAAATGCTAGTGGTGTTTAAACACCTCTTTAGAGTCATTACAAGATATTGTGCAAATATAGTAATTTTTCCCTGGTAAACAGGCATGAAATGCATGTTTGCTTATCAGAATGAAACAGTTCCAGGGGAGGCCTTGATGTCTGTCAAGTGAATCATCTAATCTCCAGATTTAATGTATTGAACTGGGTAAATAAGTCACTTTTTGGAGATGTCTAAATATACATTTCCCTGAGAGCTTTTCTAGTCTCTAGAGTAAATAAATCATGCTTATATAAAGATTGTTTTTATGTTTAAAATATATGATTACCTGAATAAGTAATTGTGGTATAAGCATGTAATGCACACACCAAACATACTTAATTCCATACATTCTTCCCTGCAAAATGCTTATTGCCAGGCTGCACCAGCCATTTAGAATTTAATAAGCTGTCATAAGATATTTCCCCCTCCTACTTAGGAGAGAAAGAAAAGCAAAAATAAAACAGATTCAAATTTCACAGTCAACAAAACTGCGGTACCTCTTAGGAATGTTTAAGTTATAACATAACCTGACAAAAATCAGGAAATTAAAATGCAAAACCAACCCTATGTCCTTATTTCACCCCTTTGTGCTTGTTCTTATTATCATGCAGAAGAACACAGCCATTTCTGCTGTGAATCTTTGCAACACGAAGCTTCCCTACTTCATTTTCAAGATGACTTATTCTGGCTGTTAGATAAATCCAGAACTTTTATGGTAGGTCATCTAGTCCTCTGCACAAGTGCAATTAATCCCTACTGCACATTTACAAGGGCTTATCCTGCCTAATGTAAATGTCCTGTGTAAACTGGCTCTCTTTTTATTTTACCACTGAATTATTTTTCAGGTTAGGGATATGTTAAAAAAATCAGATTTGATGAGGATCTTTCCCCTGACATAAAGAATTTTGTGCTAAAAATTGTGTTTTGTATTTCCCTACAGCTGCACAATATCCTTTGCTGTATTTTCCTTTCCTTCCCTTCCCCAAAGCCAGCATCTCTAAGTACTGTTCTCTTCTCTGACTCTTTGGAGCAGGCCAAAGCATTTGGCCTCCCTTTTGGGAGGGGTCCTCACCCCCCAGACCCTCCTTTCAGGGCTGTTGTGCTTCATCACCTGCTTGGGATTACTTCACCAATTTGCTTGGGATTACTATGTCCTCAGTTTGTCTGCCTGGCCAGGCTTCCTTGCTTCCCAGCACCAAGTGGTAAGTGGTTAGTGACTGGTGTTAAAACTCAGCCAAGATTTATTCAGAAAGTGAAGTAAGGTCAGCACTTTCCATCTCTTCTTTCCTTTCTTTGCAGATCCTGCCTTGGAGATCCTGCTTGAATCTGAAAACTGTCATGATCATAGAATCATAGAATCATCTGGGCTGGAAGGGACCTTCAAAGGTCATCTAGTCTGACCCCCCTGCAGTCACAGGGACACCTCCAACTAGACCAAGTTGCCCAGGGACTAGACCAGGTTGCCCAAGAAGTCCAGGTGATGACTTGCCTCCGGTACTCATCCATTCAACTTCCTCTGAAAACCATCTGGGCTATTTGGCCTTTGCAGTCTCTCCCCAGGGCAGAGCATCTAAAAGATCCAAACCCACTTTCTCCACGGTGCCTACCAGCAGCATGGCCCCTGCCTAACCCAGGCTTTCCACTGAAATGCAGAAGACGTGTTGGCTGTGATTAATACTGATAATACCTTCATGACTAAGTGGTGCCATGGTTTACAGACACTGAGCAAGGGGCAGATGCTCTGTGGACATCACACGTGGCAGACACACATGTACCCTATGAGAAATTTCCTGCTTTGCCCACTTGGACAGGCCACTTTTTTTCTCAATTAACCAAGGGATTTGCCAGCTTGCTCTCTGTCTGTGTTCTCAGTGATTTTCCCTACATTTAATATTTGCTAAGGTGGGGAGGGAGAATAGAAGAAAAAAAGCAGAGAAAATATTTTCAGAACATTTTTTTTCAGGGATGTATAGTTTGTAAATTATGTAAAGCACTAGTGGGAATATACTTATGAAAAGTAACGGTATGACTTTGTACAGCTGATCACCAAGACACAGGTGATAGTGTATTGCTGTAGAGTCTACTCAGCTGTTATGAAGCTGGGAATAAACTGCAATGTCTGCTAACAACCTTTAACATTTACTTCATTTTATTTCCCTCACCTTTAACCATGATGTGAAACTGAGCCAGGAAAGAACTGCTTTTTAGCAGTTCATGGCAATTCTGCAGTTTTGCTGTCTGAACCAGGCACACACTGGTTTTGGAGACTGTCATGGAGCAGAGTTAAGCTGTAATTCCTAACCATTGCCTGAAGTATCTAGAGCTCAGATCTTCCACTGGTTTTTAGGGAATTTTGCTTGGGTGCCTTCATTTCATTGATAGTACAAATATTTAAATGCTAAGCACAAGCATTTGTACTCTTTTTTAAAAGTGTAAAGAGGAAAGGAAAGTAAAATATCTAAATGACCTGTCCTTTCTTAGCCAAGAGAGCGTGTTTTTTCTATCTCTGATCTTGCATCTTTTAGAGCTGAACTGACAAGAGTAAACTATAAGCGTTTTCTTCTTTATTTACCCTTTGTAAAGAACAGTAGCATCCCCATTCTACAGGGGAGTAAACCAAAGACAGAGATGATAGTGTTCAGGTAACAGATGCAAGGGGCCAGGCTGATTTTTCTGATACAGAGCGGAGCAGAACCAAATTAATTTCAGCAAACCAGTGCCACAGAACACCATAGGAGGGAATATGGTGCCTTTTTCCAACCACTTCTGGTTGTGCCTGCGTTGTGATCTGGGACCTGCAGGAAAGCTAATAAAATAAACTTTTAAATGTATTGCATTGCCTCTCTTTGGTGATGTTTTAATTTTGGTTTAAAATAGCGCTTAATTCTGCTTCTTTTAATTCACTTCAGAATGTAATGTATTTTACCTGATTCAATCTACATTCACACCTTGAATTAGCTCAGCTTACCTTTCCTCAGCTTCCCCACATAGGCAGGACCTAATTTTATTGTGTAAGTCTTGAAAATGTATTATACCTTCTCTTCTCAGCACCACTGGGAGAATTCTTATTTCTGCACTTCACAGTTTGCCCTGCCATCACACAGTTAATTTAACCAGCTGCTGAAAGGACTGTGAAATTAGCAGCTTTTGTCTATGCAGAATTACTTAAAAAGCTGGTGGTTAAAAAGAAGGTGAAAGAACAGGATGAAATATTAATTCACACAGTAAAAATGATGAAGCGACGGAGTAATTACAGCCTGGAAAGTCAAAAAAAAAGATGATGCGACCACCTGTGGGACTTGTGGTGGTTTCATTAAGGCGAGAGACTGAAGAGAGGGTGTGAATATGGGCTTTTAAAAGTTGCTTTTCCTGCGGAGGAACTGGGTTTGCACTTGGTGGCAGTGCTCTCCCACACTGCCAGCAGCCCTGTCTGCCTGGGCTGCTGATGCTGCCTGCAGAAGACATGGAGGGGGAGTGATGGCTCTGCGCAACCAGGACCTTATAATCTGCCTAATATTGTTTTCTTAATTCATTTTAAATACTGTGCCTCTGCTCTAATAGAGCTCTCTTGTTTCAGAGCTTTGATTACTGTCTAAAGGATGCCTGTCTAAAGGAAAGAGAGGAAAAGCGGTGGTGGAAATGGGTGAAAACGTTTGAAGTTCAGGACAGGGGGAGCCCCTGTTAATCAGAGTCCATTTGGAGTAAGGATAGATGGTGGGAGGGAAAAGGATGGGGTGTTTTAGGACCATACTTGACATTTAATTTCTGTCTGGTACACCACTGCCCCTCATGGACTGGCACTTTCCTCCCTCCCTCCCTTTCCTCTTGCCTTTCCTGCCCACCTTCCTCCCAAGCTGTCTTATAAGGAAAATGCCATGCCTTCCTCAACCTTAGCTGTGACATATCTGAAAGCAAGGAAACACACCAGCCTGCAGCAAGCATTTATCGACTATCCTTCAGCTCTCCAAGAGGACAGGACAACTGGTGCTGGAAGTCAGGTCCATTGCGAAGTTAGCTGTCAATGGCAGTACCAGAAGCCACATGCTTCTCTCAAATGAAGCTCTGGTCTCTATGGGACTCACAAATATTATAAGGACTGAGTGCACTAGACGCAAACTGTTGCCTCTCGTTCAACAAGACAGCCAAAGCATCATAGCTGTGGAGAAATTAAGGGGAAGTAAAATTTCCTTCAAATGTCATGTTTCCTCTGTAATGTGAATCTTGCATTTAGATAGTGTCTTCAGTGATTCTGCTGGTAACAGATGATAGTCCTCTAACACCTCTTTAGGATGAACTCATTGATAGTCTTGCAGCGTGTGGTAACACAGACCTACCAATCCCTCTGGTATATGGTTACCTGGAGAAAAGTAGGGTGAATATGGTGTAGCAATGTCTCACAATCTTATTATGAATTTTATGGCATTAGATGCTTTTCTCAAAGTTTCAGTCTCTCTTTCTTCTTTTAAAGGGAAGTAGTGGCCAGGGACTACAGGCAAGGGGGGGACAACAGGCAAAAAACTGGAACATAGGAAATTCCATCTCAACATGTGCAAAAACTTCTTTACTTTGGGGGTCCCAGAGCACTAGAACAGGCCCAGAGACGTGATGGAGTCTCCTTCTCTGGAGATACTCAAAACCCACCTGAACGCATTCCTGTCCAACCTACTCCAGGTGACCCTGCTTTGGCAGGCAGTTGGGCTAGATAATTTCCAGAAATCCCTTCCAGCCCCTACCATTCTGTCGTCCTGTGAATGTGTGGCTTTCCTGGTGGTGTGGAACACCTTGAAAATGTGCAAAACAGAGGCTTTGATGTCAGAAAAAAAATTCCTGCTATTTGTTGATGAAAATGCAAGGCACTTTAGTCTCATGATTTCTGCTGGCTTCAGATTAGGTCAAGAGTTGTCTCTGCTGCAGCCTCACAGTCACATTTTTAGAGTAACAAAATTAAATGTGTGAGACTATGCAGCTGCTCCCTCAAGGTTCATTGGCTGGTAGTGCACCACGGTGAAAAGAACTGTGTAATTGCAGGATAATGACGTTGGTGCAAAAAACCCAAAAGGGTCAAAACTGACCATGTGTAAGTACAGGTTGGAAAGTGACACAGGACAGGTCTTTATATACTCGGAGGTTGGTTATATACTATGCAAGTTCATAGTTAGGTGTCGAGGTTAAACATTCAGTGCTCAAATGAGCTCAAAGCACAGAAATAATCTTCCTTCCCATGATACACAGTGAAAGGTGAGTTTAATGTGGTTTCTGTGGCTAACTGGGGCTGGTCGTTCAGCAGCAGGTATTGTTCATAGACTTACCTATGAGCAGAGATGAGACTCACTGCTTTTACAGTTCAGTGGACCTCCTGATCAGTCCAACCTCGTAACAAACAAAGGCCGTGAAATAACTTGTATCTTCTATTAGAGACAACAAGCAAGAACACCACCACTTAAGGAAGCAACATAAATAATGAATGAGTAGAGAAATATGTTCCTTTCTGACAGAAATGATGCTGGTTTTAATTTGTGTTTATGGCACCTAAAGTAATGGTCACATGAAATATGCATGGAGAGAGAGAACAAGAGAAAAATCCCTGTAGAACCCAATGACAATCCCCTGGACCCTGACCAAAACTTGCAGTGGGAAAATATAACCAGGAAAAAGAAAGCTCCTGTAGGAAGAGAAAATAATAAACACTGGAAAAATACAGGACATACCTTTCTCTGATGCCAGCTACACCTCTAGGAAATCAAGACACTATTTGGGAAATGAGCTTAAAGGGTAAGATGGCCAAATGAGCCAGTCTTTAACATTTCGCATACTGGGGATAAATCTTCATAGAAGGAAATATAGTGTTTCAGTGCTGCCCGTGTACAGAAAGTCTTTGTTTAAAATACCTGAATCCCTCTTTTGGGGATCATTCAAGGTTGCTTTCTTCTAAATTTAACTGTAGTATGCCATGAATCAGATTAAAATAAGGATGCAGTCAATCATCTTAAATATTCTCTGGAAAACTAAGTTAAGTTTATTTAAGTTTTCTCCTGTAGAATTTTTAGAAATTTCTAAAGTAAGGACTAAAGTGATTTTAGCTTTCATAGCTGAAATTAGCTTCTTCCTGCACTTTTAAAAATCTACAGAGGTGCAAATGTGTCTGAGTATGATGAATAAATAAACCTGCAGTTAACCACACTGATTAAAGGATATATTTTTTTCCTGGAACAGAGGAAACACTTTTGATTGAGCTGGACCATAAAATCTGATTGACCCAAAGTGGCACAATTCATTTTCATCTCAGGAATCAATGGTCTAGCTTTCTCAGGAGGTGCTGAAATGGAATGGTGTACAGGTGCTATTTACAAAGTGGATTTCTCTAAATGCATTTTTCCAAATGCATTTTTCCACAAAGGAACAGTACATTTCATAACAGGACTTCTACATATAATAACTAAACTCCTGTACTTTCACTTTAAGAATTGCCAGAAGTCATGTGGCTAGAGCATCCCAGTACGTGTGTGACCTAGGCATTAAAACCACATCTCCAAGGACAGTGTCTTATCCATCAACGTATTGTAGTTATGAATCACGGAAAGACTCTACTGAAAATTGTTAGTCCAAAAAGTGAAAGATAATAGTCTTCAGATAAGTGAAAGGCTACAGTAAAGACAGAAAAAAACCTCCATAAGAAGAAGGAATTCAGATAAAAAAACTTTCTAACGGTAAGGATATCAAGTGGGTGAGAGTGGGTGCCCTGGTTATAGTGTATCCATCACTGAGATGTTAAAAGAATGTCAGAGTGCAATTTCTGTCTAACATGGCTTTGGCACAGGCAATTCTGCAGGATCTTGACCTGGGCATGTGGGCAGAAGATGGAGGAAAAAGCTGCTCAAAGTCTCTTCCAGTCTACCAGTTCACTGAGTGACCCCATTTCTGGATGTTTCATGGAAGCGCCGAAGTTGTGGAATTGAAGACTACTTACTTGAATTTATGCTACGTCTAAGTCAGAAGCAGGAGTGATGCCCAGCATTCACCCTGCAGGGTATACAGGGGTCCTTTTATAATTCCTTCATATGTTGGCTTCCTCCCTGGCTCAAAGATTATGTCCATGCAAAATGGAAAAGCGTCAGTAGTTGAGAATGAGTGGAACCATTCTGGAAGCAAGAGCTGTAGGAGAGTACAGGTGAGTGAAGGTGCAAGCCTGGGCTCCTCTGGGAGTTTCACCTGCTTCAGGGCTGGTGAAGGTGGAACAGCTCCTTTGTGCTTTGTTATGTGAGCCTGTAAATATATTTGAGAATGCATCTTTCAAGTTTTCTCAAAGAGGTTCCTTAAGCACTTGTGAATTATTGTGTCATTTTTTTGCAGCTCCACAAATTCCATCTGAATCTGCAGAGAAGCCTGACACCCTAAAACCTGTGCTTCCCAGAGAATTTGCTGAAAGGAGGTAAAAAAAAAAGAAAAAGGTCCTTCTCTAATGACAAAACCATATGTTTGCAAGAACTTCTCACAGATGACACACAAATTTCCTGTTAATGTCTTTGGGGCAGATCCTTGCGTGATACAAATTGGAGTGTGTCTCTTTGTAACTTGGTCTTTCTATTTTATTGATATTTCAGAGATTCTCTCTGAAGTGCCTCCATTTGCACAAAAAAATGGACTGAGGCTACAGCCATGACAAAATGTACCAAAAGGATAAGGCTTGGGTCATCAGCTGGTGGAAAACCATATATCTCCATGATGGTTTATATAAGCATTACTGGGCTATGCAGTTCAGCAGGGAGATGGAAAGGGCTCAGTATTCTGTACAAGGGCTCCCTGACAGAGATTTCTCATTCTCACCTGTTCGCAAAACAGATCATGAAAGCCATTCTGTGATGTTCAGGAAGCACTGGATGGCAAGCAACGTAGCAGAAAAGCTTCAGCTAGCCTGAGATGCACTGGGTCAGTCGGGAGGTCGTCTTCACCTGAGGGCTCTGATGGGAATCAGCAAGCAAAACTGTTATTTGGTCACATGTTAACTTTTGGCTGTGGATTTCCTATGCAAAGTCCTTTTGATCAGAAGGCAGCATAAATGAAAAAAATGCCAAACTACTGGTAGAAATTTAAAAGCCTGTTATTCTTCAGAAGAGTTTCTGTGCAAGGAGCGTGTATCAGACCTTACTACAAGATACACGTATCGTGCAAGAATACCTGATAATATCTCTTGATCTGAAAACTTAAACAATTAGGTTGTATTTGAATGTCTGGAAAACCATAGCACTCTCCCCAAAAACATATGACCATATTTTTTGTTGCATTGTGCTCTGCAGCAATCCTAGGCTTAAACCAAAACAACAGAATTGCTGCTCAGCAAATACCAGGTTGACAGTAAAAGCGACAAAGCTAAGTAACAGAAAGAAAGAGCATGGCTTTTCCACTGCAAAAATGGGTGTTTTCTAAAGAAAGCAGTTAGGTCTGTTCCAGAGCTTTTGCTTTCTTCTCAGTTGTGTAGTAGTGCACAATTACAGCCTCAAGGTACAGGGCAGCATTTCAGTGCCACAAGAACTGTTAACACTTGTTAACAGCAGAGACAGTGAGGAACTTACAGAAACGTTTCCAAACCTAATGGGACCAGGTTTGGGATAGACCTACTTTGAAAATTGTTGCAGTGCTGCCATGGCCCCTTTTGTGTGCATTTTAAAAATGGTAAGCTGGGACATCTCTGCTGATCAAGTGAGACATCCTTGGGGAGATCTCCTATGAGACATCTAGCTTTTCAAATTGAACAACACCCTCAATAGTGATGAATTCCCACTGTTCCATCCAAACCTGTGATGGGTGATGCTAGCTGTAAATCTAGTCCATTTAGTAATCCTGCCAAGGAACAGTATGATTTCTGAAGGGCAAGGACTTGTTGTGAATTTCTTAGAGTTTCTTAGAAATATGTAGAGTAGATTCCCTTTTCTTGCACAAGAGAAATAGGCAGTGTGGTAGATTTTGTACTATGGATAAAAGTCAGCTCTGCTAGGAGGATCTAATGCCTGGAAATTCTTGCACAAGTGTTAACAAGGTTACACAAGTGTAACCACTGTCTTTGCATTGTTAGAAACAAGACCACACACAACTTGCAAATATAATTTCTTGCAAAAGCTGCTTAACTAATTTTACACTGTGCTTCAGCTGAATACTTTTCAGATACAGCAAGGAAGTAAAGCACAGATCAGACTTGTAAAAAGACACCACAGCCCTAGTTGCATCAGACACAGCTCAAAAATAAGCAGATCTTTCTTTGATAAATCACTTTGATTATTTGAATGTCGACCAGGAACGTGAGTCTTCATGGAAGAAATTACTTTTTCTTTGCAGCAGGAAGACAGAATTTCCTGGAACATGGGCAGGGCAAGAGCTAAAATCCCTGATGAGTGTTATTAAGGACATTGTTATGCAAATTTAATACATGCTCTTTGGATGGAGGAGGGATTTTCCTGCCACAAGAGATTGTACTATTTTAACAGCTATTTTAATAAAAACATGCCCAAATGCATTTGTTCAGACAGTTTTCTTTCCTCTTTTATAGAGCAAGAAGTTTTGGAATATATAGTTCTTGGAAAAGCTGAGGTGGAAATTGCACTGAAAGTACTTGCTTTGAAGTAGTGGCATTTTCATATTTTATCATACTAAAATGCTGAGATACCAATTTGAAACCCAAGGTTTTACTTTCATATGTTGGTTCAACTAAAATTTTTCTTTAACATTTCTTCTAACATCAGAGAATCAGAACATCAGTGACATCAAAAAATATCAGCACTGTCCCCCAAAATACAAAATGTCATTGTGACCCCATTGTCAGTGAGAAAACGTTTCAGTGGAAAGTATTAGCCATTGTCAGAGTTCATAAAAAACCTCTTCCTGCTGACTTAAATTCTTTATTACTTGCCAGGATAGGACATCTTTCTACTTTACATATTTTTTTGCATCACACAATAAAGACACCACTGCTCCTGCTGCAGTTGTGTGCAGAGAAAACTGAAAATGGAAAAATCATCCAAAGTCTGCTAAAGTTCTGGAAATCAACAGTGGAGGCTGACCTTTCGCGTGTGGGAGGAACATATCACACAGCAGTTTCAGATCAGTGCCAACTCCAGCCCTGAGTTTTCTTTCAGTGCAAATGCTGATTGGTCATTAGCTGGACCGAAGCTGCCAAATTAATTTCCCAAACAGGCCTGAGTGACACAGGGAGGGACTGGCCCTGCCTCCACGCAACTGCAGGGATATGAGGTGTGCATGCTGCCAATCCAATCAGGCCCTCTCCCTGGAAAACTGCCTGGCATTAGGCAGCTTATGATTATCAAATATTTATCATAGTGTTAGAGGATATAAAACAAGGGCTAATCGATGCCTTCTGTAGTAGAGCCCAACATGGTAGACTGTTTGACAATAGTTGAGAGAGTTTCCTTGGCTTTTTGAGGAATGGAGCTTCTCAGCCCAGTGTGGTGTTATTGATCAAAAGTGCCACTCATCTGCACAAGCGTGCCAAGCTGCAAGAAGAGGTTTGCCACAAATCAGTGAAAATCAGAGAGAGAGGCACACCACGCAGGAGAGCCATCCTCGCTGGCCAGATAGCACAGGCTCAGCCAGGTCTGGGAACAAGCACCACAAGTGCTTCAGCTGGCCTTTGGCTCTGCATGTACAACAGGAGTGGAAGCCACAGTGTTAGGACCCAAAACCTCTTGTATTGAGCTGAGGGAGAAAGCCACCATCACCTTTGGAGAAAGGATGCTGCCAGCAGCTCTGGCTTCTGGCTGGGAAAGAAAAGAATTTTTTCTGTGATCATCATGATGTGATAGTACTTTTGATCCTTGACAAGTCAGAGATCAAGCAGAAGGCAATAAAAAAATCCAGTGAAAACATTAGGTTAAGGTTCAGATTGTTCATATTTTAACTCGGTTGATTCATTCTGTCTTTTTATTCAGACAGCCAGGTCTTTCCAACAAGATTTTTTTACTGCACAAAGAGCTTGAGGTGCCTAAAGAAATAAAGGTGTGGGATCTGGAAATGCTTAGTTAAAATTTTGGCTCTTTCGCTGCCTTGTGCAGTTTCCAGCTGGCTATTTCATGTTTCAGTGCCTCAGATGGTTCATCAGTGAAGCAGAATGACAGCATCCACACAGAAGCAATGATCAGGGGAATAAAACCATGTTCCTAAATATGTAGAATATTAAAAACTAAAAAGAGTAAATACAAAGGAAAAAAAATATGCTTATTTTTATGATGTAATGGCTATATAAAGGGCTGAGGTTTCTGCTAGCTAAAGTCACTCTCTTAGTGACTGTGAGGTCAGGTTTTAGGTTAGTCACAAGTTGGCAGCTATTGGTCATCCAGTCGGCAGGGGTAGCCAGCTGGGTATGTATTTGTATGTCTTAAGATGTGGTAAATTACTTGGTTTTGATGCCTGTGTTTGAAGGCTATTTAAAGGGCGGGTTGACTGTAATCTGGAACACAAAGGATGAAAGTTTTTCCTGTCCATGGGAGTATAACTCCAAATCTATGACCAAATTTTCCAAGTGCCTTTACAAAGCCAAGAAGAAATTGAAAGCTCAGTTGAAGAGATGTCATTCTCAGTCAGTGTTACGTGAAGTTCAGTAAGGGATTGTGGGTGCTCTCCCTCATCCCTAAAGAAAGGCCCCTGCCACCTTTCTAGTCATGAATGTTCTTTAATGTCATCTACATTTTGGAAGCGCTTGTGCTGGTGGGCCAAAGTGTTATGTGGTAATGGCCTGGTTTTGTTTTCATTTTAACCTCCAGTGCTGTTTTATATGGCCTTGTTTCCTTGTGTAACATTTCCCACGATGTCAGAACTTAAAAAAAAAAAAAAAGGTGGGCTTTTTTTTTGCTGTGGAAATAGATATAAGTATTAAAATCAGGCACAGATAGAATAATAAACATTCAAAACTGTGAACTTTGAATTATGTTTTGTTTTGAAATAGATTCCTCCAGCGCGTGCAGATTCAGAGATATATGATTTTCCCTTGGTACTCAAAATCAGGGGGCTTTCTGTAAGTCATCTGGCCACATGGCATGGTGTATGTTACATAAACGCTTGCCCACAGTACACTGTTAGGAAAGGTCTCCCCCTCTCTCTGACACAGACCATGATTGTTTTAGAAAAACAAAATCCTGTAATTCCTGGGATGATTTCTGCTGAGAAACAATGAGCTGACTGACAGCTGAGTGCATGGTCATCATCTTGAGTTAGCAGGTGTGTCCCACTTTGAGGAAAGGGGAGGAAAACACAAGGGGTTTCTGTGTTTGCATTTGTTCATCATGAATTTCTGTTGTGATGAGTCTGGCTCTCTGACAAGCAAATTTTCCCAGCCTGATACTGAGCTACTATTTCAAAGAGTTTTTCTCACTTTGTGCACAGAGTAAGTCCCGACAAGTAAAACATGCTGGTACCCACCAGAGGCTCATCAGAGGGACCTTGTATAGGGAGTCCCTTTTCTCTGTGGTTTGATGTTGTAACGGTGCCCGTGGTCTTCAAGCGTGGCTTAAGGTGCAGCCATTCTGGGAGAAAGCACTTAGTTGTAAGACAAGGTCACTGAAGGATAAAATTCTGGCTTCATAGCTTCCCTGAACATGCATGTTTTCTGAATCAGACTCAGAGGAACTACCTAGATTTCTCGATGCTTTCCAGAAACAGGAGATATGTCAGTGTATACCGGCATATAGATGCTATGTACTAGAATAGATGGTATAAATTGGTATAAGCCCTGTACAAACCGCTGTATTTGTCTTTCTCTGGACAGAGATAAAGACATAATGGATTAACAAAAGGTTCTTATATTACTTCATAGGTTTTTTCACCTCTTTTACTTTTAGTAAGAGGTAATTCCAGAGGAAAAAGAAAACACCTGTGTTTTTATGATGTCTCTGCTAGGACCAATTTTGAGATAATGAGAGTTGTTATTTAAAAATATACTTTCCCCTCATCTCTGTATACATTTATTTCTTTACTATAATTCCCTAGGCACTACAGAACTAAGTCAGTTGCAGATGCCACTTTGCAGTCTGTCATGAGCTTTGCTGGCCAAAAGAACACCCCCAGAATTCCCAGAATTAGTCCTCAAAACTTATTTCCCTAAGAAACCTCCTCGTTCTAAACCATGTGAATCAGCAACATTAAGTCAACAAGATTTGCGACATATCCTTTGGGAGAAACCACTGCAACAGTGCATGTGAGAATTCACTGGGTGATAAACAATTCTCATCATATGTCATCTTAGCTTTAACAAGGAAATAGTGTATTTTCATGTTAAAGCAGTAGGCATGAACACAAGATAATCTATTGCAGTTCATGGTCTCTGCTATAAGCTTCCACTGTAAGTTTTGGGAAGATTGCCCTATTCTTCATCAGCAAAATGTGGAATACTTGACAGTAAAATACCTGCTCCCCAGTGAAATTAGGGAAAGATTTGCCTGTTAATGCCTTGCATGATACAAGAGGAGACTTGTATCTCCTCTTGCAACTGCAAAGAAATTGGCAGTTTCTGAGCTCTATTACAGGGTCACCAGTTTGCATGGAAACATCACTGCTGTCTTTGTAGGCAGTGCGTGCAAAAGTCTCATAGAAGAGACTGTGTAACTACATTTTTAGCCTGCAGTATTTTAGAGCAGTCAGCTTCTTTTGGGGCTTGGCAGTATCATTAGACTGCTGGACTCTAATAACTCATAATTGCATAACCCGCGAATTGGGCAAACATCCAGTTTTGAGGTTTTCAGGCTCTGTTGATAAATTTAATCACAATTGCAAAGCTTTACCAGACGAGTATAAAAAAGGTTTATGCAATGTAGCACTCCTTTGCCCGCTCAGTATGGTTGCTCTTGTGTTTCAGTATTGCAACTGAATCAGCCATTCAAAACCCTTGAACTTTGCTGTTCCACTTAAAACTAACCCCAGGTTGCTGCTGTACTGCAGGACCCCTCCTGGAAAGGTACATACCAGTGGAAGAAGAGAGAAAAAAGAAAGAACAAAAGGCTTTTAACTTGCACTGTACATGATAATGATAGAGTGCCTTCAAAGAGCACTGGGGTTTTTGAAAATCACAGGAGTGCAAAGAGGTCACCCATAGATATTTGAATTATTAACACATGTTTAACCATTAAAGAAAGATGTATTGATAGAATATCAATGTGATTAATTATTTAGTTACACAAAGTACGGCACAGAAAACAAATTAAGTATTCCCCACTCTGGGAAGGATGAAGCTTGAATAAATGCATCATAAAAGGGTTTGTTACCACAAGGTTTGTTAATAACAGATGATCTTAGAATATAAAGGAAAATGTGTACATGTTGGTTATATTTATTTTGGTTACAAGATGAGCCTTCATCAGTGAAATGGAATGGAGAAAAGCACAAAGAACCAACTTTGTGTTTGGTGGGAAATGTGGCAGGTGTTTAGTTTGCCGTGACCTATCAAAATAAATAGGTTTTCAAAGGAAATGTGTACCACTATTTGAAGAAGAAAATCCATCTAGTAAGATATCTCACACATGCTGTTTTCTGTACCTGTATTAAGCAGCCTTGCCTTCATTGCTAACGCAGATTCTGTGGGAAGGAGAGCACACCACTCTCCTAGTCTTTGTTGGCAGAAGGAAAATATTTTGCTGTTGGAACCTGTAGCTCACTTTTTTGTCAACAGTGGGAAATAAAAACTTGAAGCATTGCATATCTACTTTGCAATATGCTCATGGCTGAAATTTGTTCAAATTTTAATTCCACTATATGGTTATTGCATAGTTTCTTCAGTCATTGGTCACTTATTGAAACATTCCCAGCAGATTTTTAATATGAGCTCCCCAGAAGTACAGTATAAAACTAGTGTATTTTCTTTATGTATTTGATAATAGAAACACTGAATTAGTGAACATAGTTTTGTCAAAGCCTGCCTTTGTTTTGTTTATAGTTTGTGAGCACTCAGTAGAGCTAGGTGCCCAGCACTCAGTAGTGTGCTTCACCGATGGTGCTTCACTGATGGTGCTTCACCGAAGCACCCCACACATGCTTCTCTACCTGCAGTGTGTGGGGGACTTGCCACAGCAGGTTGGCTATGTGCTAGCCTTCTCCATGCGTAGAGAGAAGCAGGATAAAGGCTGTTGGTGTATGAATATTTGCTGCTCCCTTGGTTGAGGCAAAACCAAAATACTCTTGCTGCATTTCCTAACGTGTCCTTGTCCCCCGTCACTGGAGAGGCACTTCTCTCCTAGCTGTAGCCCCAAGACTACACTCATGATGAGTAGGAAACAAATGACTCTCCACAGCCACTGATGGGGCAGAAGGAGAAGAGAGTCCAAAGTCCACTTGGGACAGAGAGAGTGTCTGTGGCACAAGCAGGAACCAGGAAAATTTAGGTCCATCTGCGTGTAGCCTCAGGATTGAGCTGCACAGGGACACAAGTACTGAGCTACATGCACCTTGTTCATGATGACTCCAAGATGGAAAAAGTAATCTCAACTATTTGCATACTTCATTTTTATATCACTGTACTTTTCAGATGCCAGAAAGTCTACTTTTCTTCTAGTGTAAACACATGAGATAATATTGTATGTAGCCAAGTGGACAATCCATTCTGAAAGTTAGTACCCATGCACAGGAAATAAAAGATCAAAATGCAGAAGTAAAAGAAAATTAAAAACCACATATTAGTAACCAAGAACTGTACAAGCAATTCTGATTGTGGTCGAAATTAAATGGAAAACTAAGCAGCAATACATCATGTGACTTCTAGTCTCTATAGTGTCTGAAGAACCATATCTGAGACATTTTTGTTGTTTTGTTTGTTTTTGTTTGTCAGTTGAAGATTTCCAGCTTGTCAGTCATGTGCATAGCATTCAGCTTACACATTAGTGTAAAAGCACAGCAATCATTCTGCGAGTCACACACCAGTTTATTACTCCATATTGGCAATTGCTGTTGTCCAGCAAATGCAGAGTAATAAATTCTGTGTTCCTTGGGAAAATCAGGCTCCAGGCTGTCTTGGAAGCAGGTCTCCCATGTATCTTAGGAGAAGATGCTGGTGAAAGTCCTTGGGGTACAATTCAAGCTGTAACCATGTAACCATATTCACAAAATGAAAACCTGATTTTAGCCTGGTGGAGAGCAGACAACCCTCCATTCAGGTCCCTGCAGTTTCATCGACCTTGTCCTTCTGGCTTGTCTTAGGGTGTACTGCCAGGGGAACAGAGACACTTTTTGATCCATGGCCTTGGGGTGTGAAACACAGGGAGGCTGTGAAAGTGGGCTCATGGTGTTTCTGAGGGAGAGCTCTCTGTACCTTGCCCCATAATTTTAGGGAATTCACTGAATAATTTAGCTCTAATAGACTGTAGGGACTTCTCATGGGGAAGTCTTCTGCCAGTTAATAATACTTAGTACGTATATTGCTCTTCGCATCTGCAAAGCACTTTGCAAACATTAACTAATTAAGTCTCACAGCACTCTGGGGAGGTAAGTATAAGTAAGTTATTATTGTTAAGTAAGGAAGGCTCTTGGCTCTCCTCTTAGTGGGAATCTTGGGGGACATCCTAATCCTCCACACTGCAGCCCTTTCTGGTTTTCAGTCCCTCCTGTGAATTACATTTACAGAGTAAACTCAGAAATGCAGAGGCACTCCCTCTCCTTGCATTTCCACAAGGAATTTTTAAATATTCTGAAAATGCTTACTCACCTCCCACACCTACTCTTGGTGCCAGCATGGACAGCTTTAGGGGTTGCACAGGTCATCTTTGATTCTTCTCCTGGCTCCTCTTCCTTCCAGAAAATCCGGCATCTTGAAGGGCCTCAGTGATCTAAAGTGTAAGGATTTTCTTGGAGGAGTAAGAAAGCTCTGGAAAAAAAAACCCAACCAACACTTTACAGATGGGGAAAATCACATGAATTGGGAAGGTAAGGCTGCTACTGTAAAACCTGATCTCAGTTAGTGGTAAAGCTCCCATTAACATTAGCCATGCAGGAACAGGTCTGTAACGAAATCATCAGGAACGCCTCTATTTTCAGCAATGCACAAGTTTTCAGCATGTAATTTCCTGGAAAATGGAAACTATGTGCCCAAATCCTGTACATCCAAGAAGTCAATGGAATTTTATTGGGAAAACAAGCCCCAAATGCAATGACAGGAAAAGCCATATGATCTGTTGCTGTTTTTTCCACCATTCCGAAGACTTTCGTGTAAACTCTGGGTGAGTTTTTGACTTGTACTGAGGCTTCTGGCAATGTCTCATGCTGGCATGCTGTGCAGAGAGGAATGAAAATGCTCAAATTCCCAGCTGTGACCAGCTAAGGCTTTGGGAAGTGTATGCCAGAAGCAGTAGAACATGTCCCACACATCATGTCATGCATTTATGACAGGGGAGCACTCCCTATGGCTCTGATGGCAGCTCCAGTGGAAAATCACATACCCAGAAATCAAATCTCTGCTCAGCAGAGCTACTCTTGAGGATTTGGGGTTTAATATTTATAGTGATAATAATGTTGTTAATATACCACATTAAACATGCACTTTGAAGCTCTGACAAGGGGAGTGAGAGAAAGCAGAATGGCAGCTGCTCTGTCAGTCACTTTCTATTCTATAGGAACCAGCTGGTTGTTATTATCACTTATTATTTACCATTTAAGCTAGACATATTAAAAAAAAAAAAAAGACCCACATGGCCAGAATAAAAGCAAAAATGGCCTTTGGGGACTTTGGAAACTTTCTGTGGTCTGATATGTATTTAAGCTGATGGTTTTTCAATAAATCTCTTCACTTCCTCCTCCTGCCACCTCAGCTGCCATATTAAAGTGATCAAGTTGACCACAGATTTGTTAAACGGAAATATGCAGTTCACTTAGTCTTTAAACCACATAAATACCTAAGAGGGATTTCTCCAGTTTCCAGCATTTGTCTTGAAACTACTGCTTAATGTTAAATCATTAGACCTCAGGCTTTTTTTGAATAACCCATAAGCAAGCACTTAAAATCTCCGTCATCTTCCACTATAAAGGAAATGGGTATGCCTTGTGCAGTAAACCACCAGGGGCAAGTTTCTAGTAATGATGAAGAATCTTGAAGGGGTTAGTTATTTGGTCAGAGGGGCAACATACTTGAAGATAATCTGACCTTTTGGAGATGACTGTTTTCTGAGAGACGCCCATACCCATGACTGCTTAACTACGTGTTTTCAAGGTAAGAGGCCTGCATGCACTTCACTGAGGCATGTCTTAGGTCCTATGATTTAACTGTACATGTAATGTTGTCTTCTGTATTTTTTGGGGACACACACGTGTGCAAACTTGTGTGCGTGCATTTATTTATTGTGGGAAAAAAAAAGAATCAAAGAAAATCACTCTTTGGTAAAGACTTTTACATCTAAAGTTCTCTAGTTGCTCAAAAACAACTTTAAAATACATTTGCCACTGACACTAAGCAACCAGGGAGCAGAGCAGTAGCATAGCAATCAGCAGGGAACACCCTGCACCTTTCCCCCAGGCCTTTCATGCATGAGACAAGCTCCCTGCAGAGACCATTCCATTCCATGCTACCCTATGCCAGGTCTCTCCTTAAAACTTGTCTCCATCATGACTCCAATAAAACACATGCCAAGGGCTAAGCAAAGAGCTGATGTGGGGTAACCACTGCTGCTTGTGCTCCTCTGTGTTGGCTTGCCAGGGCCTTCTGCTGTTCCCATCTTCTTGTTACATCCATCTGCTATCTAGTGTCTTATGACTTCAACCAGATGTTCAATAGATGGGTGTGCAGGAATGGAAATAGCTTCTTTGTATGGCAGTAGAGTCTCTAGAACAGCTGGATAGTATCCATGGGCACTATTGCAGGACAGCCAAATGATAATAATCAATATGGCTATGATTTGAGACAATATGGCTTGAGTTGAAAGAACAAACTGTGAAAAGAAGTGGTAGGTCTTTTTACTTTAGCTGAGGCACCCAAAATATTTGAAGGAAGAACCTCAGTGTCAGGGAGGGATAGTTAGCCACCAAGCCAGGAATCCCACACACATTAACACAGGTAGCCCCACTGAGCACAGCTTTTGTGGCTCCTCCAAACTACATGAAGGCTCTCTCATTTGGATAGGAGAAAGTGCTTTCAAATGCAGAGTGAGCAATCAGATGCTCCCAAATATTGCTGTGTGTCCCAGGGAGCTGAGCGCACCTTGAACTGCCTTTGCAAACACAGGTGGCTCAGAGGGCTTTGTCAAACATACCCTCACCAGTCAATAGTAGTTTGCCACCTATCTGTCTTAGTGGTGTTTGGAAATTCAATATCTGGATGCAAGTCAGTTTCGTAAAGGGTGCTACTTGGAAACAGAGATTAAAAAATGCCTACATATTTTTTGCCACACCAAATTAGCACTCCTTTGGATTGAGGTTTATGCTGTTTTTTCAAACTGTGTAAAGGCACAGACTGACCTCATTCTCCTGGACTTCTGGGAGATTAAAACAGGACATCTACAGAATTATTTTGCATTAGCAAAATTCCTTTATCTCATTCTAAAATGTCTGTATGGGAGACATTTCACTAGGGTATTTTCTATCAACATTCCCACTTTTTTTTCTCCCGGGCATAATGAAGTAAAAGTTTATACATGCTCCCCACTCCTCTTCATATACACACTGTTCTTGAACACCTGACATTCTTGCTTTGTTTGATTACCTGAGAAGTCATTGTCCTTCACTCATTGTTGTGATAAACTAAAAGCAATTCTCTTTCTCCTGCTCCTCCATTTTAGAAGAGCTTTAAGAAATCAAAATTTCTGGCCTGTAAATCAAATTATATTTACCTGGTAATGTATGATTCCTGTCAGCATTTCATGTGTATTTCTGTGGGCAGAATTTGGCCCAGCAGCATCCATTGCCACATGCCAGCATGAGAGAAAATGATTTTTCATTGTAAAAGAAGTTATCTCAATTAACACAGAGTGGGAGTACATCATGCATACACTATTGATTTTTGTGACTTGATGTTTTTACTGAGAGGATGGTAGTAATCTCTGCAATTTATTTTTCTCTGAAAATCACACTTTGGGCAAGACTTAAATTTTTATGAGTGATCCATGTGAATATTTGGTTTGCAAAGCTTTTGTTTCCCTTGGGAAGAGTGTTTCTGGCAGGACCTGTAACTTGCAGTCAGGCACCATGAAGGCAAGAAGGGAAGGTGCAGGATTCTCAAAACTGACTGGTTTACTCACAATCCAAAGTCATCACCTTTGAATAGCTTCCTCACTTAAAGCAGAAGTTTTAGATTTACTCTTAAGGAGAAATGTGTGTGTTTCCATGATAGGTCTGGTGGTGACAGATAGGAAATAGCCAGTTGAGGTGGTCCCTGTGAGGTAACCATGTAACCATAACTTGAAGATCCCAGAAAGGACCCATGCTGATGTATGGGCTTGTCTCTTCAATGCCAAATTCACAGGGAAAATGAAATTGTTAGAATTGTTGACCGCAAAACCATGGCTGAAGTTACAGTATATGATGGTTTTGGGATCAAGGAGTCCTTTGTTTGATTTTTATGTTGCTACAAAGCTGGAGACTGTCATTTGGGTGTGATTATAATGATGGTGTTCCAGAACACAGCTGTGGCACTTACTTTGCAGGTTTTAGTTATTCAAAGATTACTTTTCTTTAAGGAAAAGAGATAACATATTTTAACATGGGACATTTATATCCAGCTCTGAAAAAGCAAAAGCCCCATGATTTGAATTCTTCTGCAAATTCTCCAATAACATTTTTTGGGCTTGGTTTGAAGAGTTAAGTCCCGAGAACCATGTCATTCTCCTCAAGCTCAACAGCCCTGAGCCCAGTGTGCCAGGCATCTGCAATTCCTTTCCTCCCTACAGATTTTGTGTTAAATATCAAGACAACAGTGGAGGGAAGAACACTGTTTCGATGAACATGAATTATTGTATTCAACAGTTACAGTAAAATGTTATTTTAAAGAGAGTAGCTTAAAGCCTTGTGCAACAGAAGGAACAGGGAGATTTAAGTGCCCAGTAATGAAAACAGCCCTATTTATCTAATCCTGAGATGAAACGAGCACCACACTGTTCACAAAACTAATTTCTGCTCAGTGTTACCCCAGCCTAGTTTCCTGACATATTTAAAGCCCAAGTTGTTTATAATGTTATTAGCAAAGGTTTGATTCTTTCTGAAGCCAAAGGAGGAAAATAGTGACTGAGGTAAACATTGTAAGGCTCCCAGACTGTTTCTGCATGTGATTTACGATTCAGATACAGACATCCAAGTCCTGGTAGAAGTAGCCTCACTGATGCATTTGACAATATGTTTCAGAAAGTGTTTTTTAAGCAGAGACTGGTCTGTTTTGGCCCTCTTATTTCATAGAATCATAACATCATAAAATGGTTAGAGTTGGAAATGCCTTAATGATCATCTAGTTCCAACCCGCCTGCCATGGGCAGGGACATCTCCACTTGTTGCTCAAAGCCCCATCCAGCCTGGCCCTGAACACTTCCAGGGATGGAGCATCCACAGTTTCTCTCGGCAACCTGTTACAGTTCTTCACCACCCTCACAGTAAAGAATTTCTTCCTAATATCTAATCTAAATACACCCTCTTTCAGTTTTAAATCGTTACCCTTTGTCCTATTACTATAATGCCCTTTCCGTCTCTCCAGGGGCCTCCTTTGGATACTGGAAGGCTGCTACAAGGTTTCCCTGGAGCTTTCAGTTCTCCATACTGATTAACCCAAACTGTCTCAGCCTGTCCTCATAGGAGAGGTGCTCCAGAGGATCACCTCTGGATCATCTTTGTAGCTTCCCTCTGGACCCGTTCCAACAGGTCCAGATCCTTCTTATGTTGGGATCTCCAGATCTGGACACAATACTCCAGGTGGGGTCTCATCAGAGTGGTGCAGAAGAGCAGAATCACCTCCCTGACCCTCTGGCCACTATATCCAGTTGCATGCCACTGAACGTAAAAAGTATATTCAATCTGAGGCAGATCAAATGTGAATCAGATGTGAAAAGTTTTGCCCAGATTTTCAGTCTGGTCTTCCAGTGGCATAAGTCAAGTAAATAGTACCAGAGATACAGCAGAAAACACCTTCTGAGAGCAGCTTCAGAAATCCTGAAGGCTGATAGAGAGCTATATGCTTCATTTTTAGCATATTGATTATCTATAAATTCTCTAAAGTGGGGAAGGTGTACTTTGTGGTGGATTGCTTATCTGTGCTGAAAAGAAAAACTGGAAAGTTGAAAATCAGCTTAGATAGGGACAAAACCACTTGATTGTATTATTTAATTCTCTGTTAAATTTACTGCAATTTGGATCACTTCCAATGACACTAGATAGTACCCTGAACAAACTATCAACTCTGATACATGCCTTAGATACCAACAATATACTACCCAAAGGGTGTGCAGGAGATGATCTAAAACCTTTTTCCATCTCTGAATTCTGACTACATAGTGTAGTTTGCAATGAACCTGAAACAGAATTACAAAGGGAAAAACATTGCTATGGCAACAAAATATTTCTATTTTAAGTGAGCTTGGTGAAAGAAAAGAAGCAACAGTGTGATTTAAACAGAAACAGACTTTGCAAAATAAGAAATGCAATCATTGCTTTAAAATTAAATTGGAATGTAGCCCCAGTTGTGATGGCATATATACCTGTAACTCTCTTCTCTGGTATTTTCTGAGCTTATAGAAACATAGAACAACATTTTATGGCTTTAGAAATTGACACATAAGTCAAATGAATTGATCTCATGAGGCATAGCAATTCCTTAACAAAGTTAGATACAGAATGTGCATGATTCAGGATGTAAAGTCAAGATTCCTCCTAGCTGGTGTTAGGCATCAATCCGAGGAGCCTGAATTAGGAGTTCATATTTCCAGAAGTCATCTCTATATTCAGTGGAGTACTGTAAACTGATAGCATAATTATACCTTTGGCTGAATTGCCAAGAGCATAATTTAAGGGCCTGTTCTGATTTTGGGGGAGCACAAAAAATTTGTTTTCCTAGTCAGCTACTTTAATTATATGCCTAGAAGATAAACCAGGACCGAAGGTCTTTGTTCAGTCCAGTAATTGCTTATTACACGCCACCTGATCAGGATGGGGAGGTTGATGAGGACTTTTACAGTCAGCTCAAAGTAGCCTTGCAATCGCAAGCATTGGTTCTCATGGGGGACTTTAGTCACTGTGATATCTGTTGGGAAGACTACACAGCCAGGCATGTACACTCCAGGAGGTTCCTCCAATGTATTGATGATAACTTCTTGACTGAGGTGGTGAAGGAGCCAATAAGGAGAGAAGCACTACTTGACCCAGTACTGACAAATAAAGAGGGACTAGTGGAGGACATCGAGGTTGGGGGCAGCCTTGGCTGCAGTAATCATGAAAAGATAGAGTTCATGATTCTTGGTAATATGAGCAAAACAAGAAGTAGGACTGAAACCTTGGATTTCAGGAAGGCTAACTTCGGCCTCTTCAAGAAACTGCTTGGAGAAATCCTATGGGTTAGAGCTCTGGAAGGGAGGCGGGCACAAAAGAACTGGACGATATCCAAATATCTCTTGCTCCAACCTCAGGGTCAGTGCATTTCTAAGAGAAAAAAATCAGGCAAGGGAAGCAGGAGACCTGCATTGTTGAGCAGGAAGCTTCTGAAAAGGCTCAAGTGGTGGAAGGAAGTTTACAGTGATTGGAAGAAGGGACTGACCACTTTGGAAGATTACAAGCATGCAGTTAGAGTACACAAGGAAGAAATGAGGAAAGCCAAGGCCTCCTTGGAATTAAAATTGGCAAGGGATGTCAATGTCCACAAGAAAGGTTTTTTCAAGTATATTTGAGACAAAAGGAAAATGAGAGGAAAAGTGGGACCACTGTTGAATGAGATGGGTGCCATGGTGACAGAGGAAGCAGAGAAGGTAGAGTTGCTGAATGTCTTTTATGCTTTAGTCTTTACTGCTCAGGTCAGCCCTCAGGAGTCCCACATTTTGGAGGAAACAGAAAAAGTCTGGATGAAAGAAGACTTCCTCTTGGTTGAGGAACACAGAGTCAGGGAACAGTTAAGTAATCTGGATATCTGCAAGTCCATGGGTCCTGATGGGATGCACCTGCTAGTGCTGAGGGAGCTGGGCCACTCTCCATCATCTTTGAAAGGTCCTGGAGAACAGGCAAGGTGCTCAAGGACTGGAGGAAAGCCAGTGTCATCCTAGTCTTCAAAAGGGCAAGAAGGAGGACTGGGGAAACTACAGGCCTGTCAGCCTCACCTCCATCTCTGGAAAGATGATGGAATCGTTCATTCTGGACATCATCTCAAAGAATATGGAGGGAAAGAAAGTTATCAGAGGTAGTCAACACGGATTCACCAAAGGGAAAACATTTCTGATGAACCTGATAGCCTTCTACAATGGAATGACTGGATGGGTAGATGGGGGGAGGTCAGTGGATGTTATCTACCTTGACTTCAGCCAGGCTTTTGACACAGTCTCCCACAGCATCCTCATAGGTAAGCTTAGGAAATGTGGGTTAGATGAATGGACAGTGAGGATTGAAAACTGTCTGAAAGAGGGTCTGGCTGAAACTGGCAGATCAAAGAGGGTCATGATTAGTGGCACAGAATCTAGTTGGAGGTCCGTATCAAGTGATGTTCTCCAGGGGTCAGTACTGGCTTCAATCCTCTTCAATATTTTCATCAATGACCTGGGTGAAGGGATTCAATGTACCCGCAACAAGTTTGCTGATGACACTAACTGTGAGGTGTGGCTGACACACCGGGTGGCTGTGCTACCATACAGCGTGACATGGATAGGCTGGAGAGTTGGACAGAAAGGATCCTGATGAAATTCAAGAAGGGCAAGCGTAGGGTACTGCACCTGGGGAGAAATAACCCCCTGCACCAGTATGGTTTGGAGGCTGACCTGCTGGAGAACAGCTCTGAGGAAAAAGACCTGGGATTCCTGGTGGACAAAAGGAGCCAGCAATGTGCCCAAGAAGGCCAATGGCATCCTGGGCTGCATCAGGAAGAGTGTGATTGGTTGAGGGAAGTTGTCCTGTCCATCCACTCTACCCTGGTGAGGCCTCTTCTGGAGTACTGTGTCGAGTTTTGGGCTTCGTGGTTCAAGCAAGACAGGGAACTGCTAGAGAGGGTATAGCAGAGGACTACAAAGATGATTAGGAGCCTGGAGCATCTCTCTTAAGACGAGAGGCTGAGGACTTGGGTCTTTTTAGTCTGGAGAAGGGAAGGCTGAGGGGGAATGTGATCATCACCTATAAATACTTCAAGGGTGGGTTTTCAGGTGGATGGGGCCAATCTTTTTTCAGTGATGCCCTGGGATAGGACAAGAGGAAATGGGCACAGACTTGAACGTAAGAAGTTTCATCTAAACTTGACAAGGAACTTCTTCACTTTGAGGATGGAAGAGCACTAGAACAGGCTTCCCAGATAGGTGGTAGAGTCTCTGTCTCTGAAGACATTCAAAACCTGCCTGGACATGTTCCTGTGCAACCTGAGATAACGTGGACATGCTTTGGCAGGAGGGTTGGACCAGGTGATCTCCAGTTCTCATTCCAACTCCATATCATTCTGTGATACCTGTAATTGATAAGAACAATAAAACTGTATTCCAATGCAAATTAATGCCACTCACTTACTATCCTCCAGGTGGCAATGAGGATTTCTCTGACTTCTGAGTACTGCAAGCAACAATGTCCACTTTTGCTACAGCCTTGCTGCAAGATAATGCTTTGAACAAAGGACAAAACCCTGCATCTTCCTCTGACAACCAAGCAGATTCTGTTTGTCAGTATAACAGAAGGTGGTGAAAAACAAAGTCCTTTGCACTCCCCGGGACATTTTACACCAGATGGATTGGCTGTTGTGGTTGTCTTTGGGGTGGGGTTTTTTTTTGTGTTTTATTTTGTGTATTGTCTTTTATTTCCCAAAAGGACACAGTACTTTTGAAGAAAAATACATGGAAGAAAAATACAAAAATATTTTATATTTCTACGTAATGCTTTGTCTTCTGCACCATTATGTGAGTGGGGAGTCACTTTTTTGCTTTTAAATGCCAGCTGTCAAAACTCTGGCAAACAAGAGAAGAGAAGACCGAGAGGGAATCTCATCAATGCGTATAAATATCTAAAGGGTGGGTGTCAAGAATATTGGGTCAGACTCTTTTCAGTGGTGCCCAGTGACAAGACAAGGGGAAACAGGCACAAGCCTCGTCTTACAATGAGGAAAAACTTCTTTGAAGGTGGCAAAGCACTGGAACAGGCTGCCTAGAGGGGTTGTGTAATTTTCCTTCCCTGGAGATACCCAAAACTCACCTTGAAGCATTCCTGTGCAACCTGCTCTAGGTGACCCTGCTTTGGCAGGGGGGTTGGACTAGATGATCTCCAAAGGTCCCTTCCAACCCCTACTAATCTGTGATTCTGTGAAATCATCAGCCTTCCAAAAATGCTGCTATTACAACAACATACAGAAAAAGAAACATTAACACAGATAATTAAAGCAATTAATTAATAGGTTTGTTTTCCGGAGAATGACCTGACAGGATTTCAATCTTCGAAAGGAGCGGAGATAAAATTCAGCTAAACTATATATCTATGAAAGGAGATACTACCTACTTGTCAAAAAAATAAGATCAAACTTATTTTGACTCCACCTCAGTCTAGTTTATCTGAGCCTTGACTATACTGAGGTAGCTCCCAAGGCAGGGTGAACATGAAGTACTGACGATTAGTGCAGATTCACACCTGAAAGCCATCTACATCCCTGTGTCTGATTTTACCCATGGACCCTGCACAGCCCTGTGAACTAAGGAGCAAACCAGATGATTCAAAGGCAGGGGTTTTTTGCCAAAAAAACAAGTGATAGCTTAATTGGCCAATCAATTCAGAATAGGCTCTGCAGTGAAATAAATGGCAATTTGATTATGTGCTGCTACCACAAAACACAATTTGATTTGTCTTCAGGAAAGTGATGGCTTTTTCTTTAATATTTGGTTACAGCCTTTTAATTGAGTGTAACCAGGGGAGAGCAGAATGCTGAAATATTATGACTCCTCCATGTTAAACTTGAACATGTTTAATACTTATTAAAAGATTAAATGACTTTTAAAATCAAATCGAGTGATTCAAGCTTGTAGAATAAGGCTTAATCTTTGGCTGTTCCATCTCTGCAAAATAAAATGATCCCTACAGTGAACATGGTCTTTTTAAAAGTATATTTATTGAGCTTCTATTGAACTATCTTCCTTACCTTTGTTTGTTATGTTTTAGGTTTGGGTGGGTTTTTCTTTAGGAAAGACTTTTGATCTATTGCAGTAATTTTGTTTACCTCACAGCTGGACACTACTAGAAGAAGTAATTATTTTCACATTATGCTCCTGTGACAGTTTCTCCTAAGTAAATATATTATTTTGAAGGAATCAAGATTTTGATGCCAGAGCACCTAATATAATATAATCATAGATTTTTAGAGTTTGAAGGGATTAGTCATTCTCTAGTTGGACCTCTGCCTGTCCTAAAATTTCACTCAGTAATTCCTTCATGAAGAACAGTGACCAGTGGGTAGAGGTAGAATAAACTCTTTAAATAGCTACCTGATAAAAAGAGATCTTGCTGCCAGGTTATCTAAAACATCTTCTAAGTTCTTCACAGAATTGCTGTTTCCCAGAATGTAGGCTTTGGTCATTAAGTACAAACCTACATTTTTAATCATTAGATTCAAGTTCTTCATTTGACTTTATTTGATGGACTTGTTTGACTGCACCATTTACTATATCTTTCAGCAATATCTTCATTGTTATTAATAATTTCTCCAGCATCTGAGCTATTAAGGACCTTATCTACAGTGACTTCATTCCTCCCAAACATCTATGAATTGATCCCTTCCAGTCTTTTAACTGGAGACCTCAAGTTTATCATCGAAGAGATGCTGTACTGATGTCTAGCCTCACAGAAAGTATCAGGCTGCTGTCAATCAGACTTACAATGTTATGAAAAAATTACTTCCAAGTTTATTGGAATCACTTGTTTTCTCTTGTTTTCTGATTTCATTCAAGGGATTTGCTTAATGAAATCAATGGTGATAGATAGAGGTTAGCAGGGTCCAGCATACCAGCTCCACTCTGGATTGACTGGTAATGTTCAGAAATAATTACATTTCTGTGGGATATACTTTGTATTCATAGAATCATAGAATCATCTGGGCCAGAAGGGACCTTCAAAGCTCATCTAGTCTGACTCCCCCTGCAGTCATAGGGACACCTCCAACTAGATCAGGTTGCCCAGGGTAATTCTTCCATTAGAGGAAGATACAGGCTTGAAAAGTACAGAGAAAACCTAGAGAAAAAGCATTTTACAGTAAAGCATCTCCCACCATAGATAGTTTTAAGTTGAAATACATCATTAGGTATTTGTGCCATTCCCACTGATGGTCATTTTTCATGTACTTCTCATGGAAAAGTAATCTTCTGAAGACAAGCCCTATTTGAGAGCAGTACTTTTGAGCTGAGGGGAATGGGTGATATAAATGGTGAATAGTACAAAAAGAAACAATAAGGCAATAAATGAATTTACAAATTATAAAGATAGATGGACAGTGAGAAAGACTATTATGTTAACATCCCTAAATAGAAAGGTGAATTTTTCTGATTTAATATGTTCGCTAAGAAGCTAAATATGGTATCTGGCTTGCATGCAGGCTCTCCTTTTCAAAGTGTCCTTGAAAATTGCATCTAAGAACTTTTCTGAATTCATGAAATATGTTTTGATAGTCTGGTGATCTGATATACCTGTGGGACTAAATACAATCTTTCTGGAAGTTCAGATGCTGTGATCTGTTTGAAAAATGCCATTGGTATATTTGTCTAGTTGACACTTTTCTGTTTCCAGTATCTTCCTATTATCTCAAATTGTCAAATTGCTTAGCTCAAGTTCAGCAAAATAATCTATTTAACCAGAACAATGCTCATCATTTCATCATCTGATCCATCATTTCTCTTGTTAGCTGACTGTTCTGGAAAAGTGATGCCTGTGATAGCCTGTCTGGACTTTGTTCTTTATCTCAGACTCTGCCTTTGTCCTCTTCAGAGCAGATTATTAGAATTATTCCCTCTTAGATAGCTCCAGATGGCCATACTCTTTAGATAGAGCCACTTTTGACACTCAGGTCTGACATGGCTAGGTAACCAGTTCCTTCCTGCAGGAGAGTTGACCAAGGCTGAATAAGGTAGGACTAACAGTTGTCTTAAAATAAATATTGAATTTTAGTATCAGGAAAAAAACATATAAAATAAACTCTAAAAGAAGATTTTAAAAATTTCAAATGGTCTATCTTACTAAGGAGTTGTTTTGCTGAGTGCTTGAATAGGGACTAAATTCTCAAGTATTCTCTTAAGTCTAGGGTCATCTTACTGCACTGTTAGCTACTCTATTCTTCTTATGGGACTTCCTTTAAGCTTAACTGAAGTTTCTTGCTCTTTTACATGCTTGGACCCATAACTAAACTTGTTGAGCTCACCAGGGATTGCAATAAAAGCATCAAATGAACAGCTTTTGTATTATTTCTGAAGTATCTGATAGGGAGCATATATCTGGTATCAATTCTCACTCTTCCTGGGCACATTTCCTGACAATCCAGTTATTGAATTAACTCGCTGTATGAATACATATGCATGGAGCAGACAGCTCAATAACCAATACAACATATAATATCCTTAAATTACTTCAGGCAAGTCCAAATCTATTTCATAGGAAATTTCCATTTCTGACATATTTTGTATAATGTGTGAGATTTTGAAAGACCTAAAATGAAAAGGATCGTTTACCTTCTATTACAGCACACTATATGAAATATTCTTGATCTGTTCATTAAATGAAGATGATACATATTACATGGAATTGCCTTAAATTGCTCACTCATTGAGGATATCTGTCAAAAACAAGAAAACACACACTACACACAGAGCTTTGGGAACTACCTCTTGGGATAAGTCCTCTCCAGGGAAGGGAGCAAATTTAGCATGATACCTATGTGTGTTAACATGTCATGCATTTCCTGCTCACAAAAAAAGTGATATCACAGACCTCTATGAAGACTCAACTGCACTAGATGTCACAGTCAAGAAATTGTTTCTTAGACAGCTTTTAAACTATGTTTTACTAAAAAAAACCCACCAGATTTTGTGCCTGAGCTGACAGAAGGAGTAAATCCTGGCATAATTCAAATCAATAGCAAAATTCTTATATACTTTAATGAAGCCAGGATTTCACAGAAGGAATTTTAATTTACTAGACAACATCAGTGCTTACTAAATCACTTCTAGTGGTATATGTTCTGTCTGCTTCTACCCTAAGATATTCACAGTGTTTTGATATAAAGCTAGCTATTACAAAACCTGTGTAGATTAGGGTTTGGAGGGTCATCTACTGGAATAGTTTCCTAAATAATCTGGTGTCCGAATGTGAAAATTGTCTATCGCAGAATTTTTGAAAATCATATTTATTTTTTTTTACTGTTACCGTTCAATGGCTGGTTACACAATAAATAAAATTTTAAAAAAGCATAACAATTCAACAATTAACGCAGTAGAAAGGAAACATTTGCTAGAACAAATAGAGAAATGTGTTGAGCCTCACTTTTAGATAGCACAGATCGAAACACCACTTCAATGGGGCAAGATATATTACTACTCAGGAGGTGGAAAAATGTGAAGAAGAGTGAAAATAGGAAGCTTGAACACAAATGAAGAGAGAATAAGGTGGACTAGCAAGTGTTACCTTGACTGGGTGTATCTCCCGGCCCTGTGACTCTTCATTTCTCTGTGAATTAGAAAGACCGTGTGGTATAGCAAGGAGAACAAATTTGTGCTTTGGTATCTCCTATAAAAGCCCATAGGTCCTATGGTCACCTGTTACTAAAGCTCTGGGTGAGCTATTGATTTGCTTCACATGAATGGAAGTGACTACGGGGAAAATGTGAACAAAGACACATAAAAGCAAAAAGGGAAACAGCAGAAAATGCTAGTTCTGTGCCACTACTGTGGTAGCCATACCTCAGTTATGGCTGCCCATTTCCTCCTGCATAACTGTGTTCATTCTCCTGTTTAAAATGCAGTTACTGTGTTATTGATTTCCTAGATATGTTTTTAAAAGCATTTAGGATTGGGCAATTAGTTACTGCTTAATGCAGAATGTCAAAACAGAGTTATCGATCCAACTAATTGATCAATTGATTCATTATTTCCCTCACACAACTTGATGTGGACCTCATCCAAAAGAATAAAGAAAAGAAAAATAAGTTAGATTTTGTGAGGAATATTATACAACAAAATGTCAAGGAAAGATTTATTAATCTTGAAAAGAAACAGCTTGGGGATAAAGTAATTTTTCAGTAATGGCTTGTTTATTGAAAGAGTCACTCAAAGGAAAAGCTAACAACAGGCAACAGAAAGCAGAAATAATGAACAGTGTACACTGTTAAGTGTATTTATTGTAACCAGGGCAAAGGGTATGCCTTTAACCATGTCATAGAACAATTTTGATAAACAGTCATTTTGTTCATTCTGAAGTAAACCCTATAATAATAGTTACTACAATTAAGAATCAGCTTTGAACAGAAACTCAGCATGGTAGACTTAATCCGGAACTGGCACAAATTTTGGTAAACTATATGTGACAGAAAATGGAATATGATCATGGAAACTGTTCTGGCCTCTTCCTCTGAGTTGAAGGGCTGCTTCTTCAGCCACATGAAGAGAAGGGCAGGGCTGAGGTTAGCGCCACCTCACTAGGTCAGGGAAACACACAGGTAGGGAAGGACTTCTGAAGATTGTCTGGTCCAACTAACTGCTGAAGCAGGGTCAGCTACGATAGATTGCTCACAGTCATCTCCAGTCAAATTTGAATACTTCCAAGGATGGAAATTCTACAACCTTTCTGGTCAACTTGTTCCCATCTTTTTTGCTTTCCACACCTCATGCCAGCCTCTCAGAAATGGGGGATTTGCAGGATGCTCATTGTTGAATTTCTCCCCCAGTCTAAACCGCATACACAGCTCAAGCAACCTGGCAACTCTCCTCCAGGCACAGAAACTTCTAGTCTTCTGCTGTACTCGTGTGGCTAGGAGACACACATCTACAGATGGATGGATGCTTTCTGTGTCAGTGTCTATGTAAAAAGAACCAAAACCAAACCAAACCTCCTTACAACACAAATAAACATTGTTATGAAAAGTATGCCTCACAGCTTCATACTGGGCCACATTGCCTTCTGCACATGTTGAAAGATTAAGGAAATAACCACAACAGTCATTGCTAATTCCAGGGCCTTTTTTTCTGAAGATTTGTTGTCCCCAAAACATTAGAGATATGCAGCTGTTGTACCAGAAGGCCAAACAAAATACCATTGGAAATGATTAATTAATGATGGGTGTAGTTCATGAACTGTAACCCATTAATAACTATTATGGCAAATTTTGACTAAAAATATTCTACAAACAATCAGTTAAAACAAATCTGCACAGGAGGCAGTTTAAAGAAGCTGAAACCACAACAGCATATTTAAACAGCTGGGGAAAACAGGAGGTGCCAAAAATTGTTTGGTTAACTGCATGCTGTCACTGGATTAAAAATAAATAAAAAGGAATGATAAACACCCAGGTTAGTTGCGTGGTATTAAGTTAGACTTTGGAGAACTAATTCTGTTTTCATTTTACCAGTGGAAAACTGATGTGGTCACCAGTATTTGCGTAGTGCAAATACTTTCAACGCAGGGATAAATACAGGGCATAGTAAGAAAGTCTACAAAAGTATGGATAATTAAAAAACACTCAAGGTAAAGCAGCCTCTGAAATTCAACCTACAGAACTTCAGAAGTAGCCAAAGATTTTTCTGAACCATTAGTTGTTATCTTCAAGAATTTGTGAAGGACAGAAAAAAATTCTAGGGACAGGAGAAGTTCAAACGTAGTACCTACTATTAAAAAAAGGACAACAATATGACTTAGGGAAGTACAGGCTCATCAGGATAACTTTAATATCTGGAAGATGCTAAAACAGGTAATTACATAATAAATTCATAAACACCCAGAAGAGAATGACTGTGATAAAATACTTCCAATATTGATTTGTCAAGAATTGCAGAGGGATCTGGGCAGGCTGGATCGATGGGCTGATGCCAGTGGGATGAGGTTCAATAAGGCCAAGTGCCAGGTCCTCCACTTGGGTCACAACAACCCCAGGCAGTGATACAGGCTGGGGGCAGAGTGGCTGGAGAGTTGCCTGACAGAAAAGGACCTGGAGGTGTTGGTTGACTGTCGGCTGAACATGAGGCAGCAGTGTGCCCAGGTGGCCAAAAAGGCCAACAGCATCCTGGACTGTATCGAGAACAGCATGGTAGGTAGGACTTGGGAGGTCATGATCCCCCTGTACTTGGCACTGGTGAGGCTATGAACAGTTTTGGGTCCCTTACCATGAAAAAGACCTTGAGGTGCTGGAGCAGGTCCAGAGAAGGGCAACAAAGGTGGTGAGAGGTCTGGAGCACAAATCTTATGAGGAGAGGCTGAGGGAGCTGGGGCAGTTCAGCCTGGGGAAGAGGAGACTGAGGGGAGACCTTCTCACTCTCTACAACTACCTGAAAGGAGGGTGTAGAGAAGTGGCAGTTGGTCTCTTAAGTCACAGGTGACAGGACTAGAGGAAATGGCCTCAAATTATGCCAGGGGACCTTCAGGCTGGATTTTAGGAAAAATATTTTCACTGAAAGGGTTATCAGACATTAGAATGGGCTGCCCAGGGTGGAGGTTGGGGCACCATCCCTGGAGGTGTTCAGAGGACAGGTTGACATGGTGCCAGGAGACATGGTTTAGTGATGGTGTTGCATTTTGTTTGTTGTGGGGGTGTTTATTTTTGTCAGAGTTAGGTTGATGGTTGGACAAGATGATCTTGAAGGTCCCCTCCAACCTAGAAGATTCTATGATTCTAAATCAACAGATGTCACAAGTGCAATATATTTTGATGAGGAGCAGGAAGTGAGAAATTAAGAGACTAACTAGCAAGCTGTAATAAAGCAGAAAAGGGATTGTGAGTTACAGCTGATATCAAACTCAACCTGAGTCAGCAGCCTGATGTTGTGGAAAAAAAAAAGGGGTCTCATTTTGTAATACACTAGCAGAATGTCATATGTAAGACACTGGAAGAAATTATTCTTTTGTAGGCATCATCTTTCCAGCCTCAGCTAGACAAACACATTTTATTTAAGGCTTTATTCTTTAGAAGTTTATAGGAAGGATTGGAAAGAAGCTTGAGGAGAAAAATAAGAAAACTAAGGGGTCCAAAGAACATCACCACTGTATAAAAACTTGTAAGAACTGTGTTTCCTTAGGTTGAGAAACTGTAACTGAAGGACCCTGGTAACTACTGACCAGTTAGTCTCACCTCCATCCCTGGAAAGGTAATGG
>BJBW01009964.1:3816-16918 GCA_004320125.1 Scolopax mira
TAGCTGTTCTCTGATTGTATATTTGAATAGTATAATGCCTGTTACCTTTAAACCTTCAATTCAGTACAACACTTCCAGCAGATGGGTTTTAAAAATTAACAACTGTCATATTCTGATCAGGCTGTTAAATAGATGTCTTAATAAAGTTTAAATTGGAAGTCAGATTACTAGCAACCTTGTTCAGGTGCTCAGGCCTCAGAATAAAGGTGTACTGTTCTCTAAAAAAAGGGCATAGAAATATACAGTGTCACTTAAAATGCGTAGAGGTGTATGCTAACCTTTTTGCACTGATTCTTTGAGAGAGATTGTGGTAGCTTTAAAACCATATCTTACCTGCTCGCTGTTTGATCTTTACTTTCTCAGGGTGAACAGAATAGCTTCAGACCTCTCCAGGCTCTATAACTGACAGCAAGTGAGGTTCCTGTTTAATGGATTGTTTAGAGCTTAATTTTCTCCCTGTTCTTCAGGGAATTGGTGTCTCTGAGAAAATAATTGCATGCTTGATGAGGACAGAAACTTTATTGCAGTGGTCCAACAACCTGAATACAATTGTGACACTATACAAGAAACTTCAAGCAAATGACCCATTCAGAAACCTTATGTAACCATGGCAGGTTTGAGTTTCCAGCAGATTTGAGTTTGCCTTTTTTGATTATCATCTGATGTGAGAGAAGGCTTAGAGTTTCAAGTTCACAATAAACCTATTCAGAGCAATTCTTTTATTAGCTTGAACAGTATCTCCAGAGTTCTCTTCATCTTTGGCTTTACTAAAAGAAACTATTTAAACTTAACCAACAAGCAGGGATTCTGGAATTATAAGCAGAGTATCATTTTGTTTTGATAAGACTGTCTATTACTTTGGGCTCTATCTGTAGTTCTTAAATGACCCTGTTTATCTCTTCTGCATTATGGAACTTCTAGTGCTGTTCCATGCAACTTGCTTATTTTTTAAGATTTCAAGTTACTTTAAACCCATTTACTCGGTTAAAAACTCTGGCCCTGGGCATTCCTGCCAGGGAGTCTGTCTGAAACTGCCAGGTATTAAATGTAAATTTTGGATTATATTAAATATATAGCGTATTTCACTGTCCTTATATGAGTTCAGCATAACGGAAGGACAGAATGAGGTACTGACACATGGGAGAAGGGTTGAGTTGGAAAAGAACAGGTATTTTCTGTGTGCTTTAAGGGGAAAACTGAGTTTTTGCAAGTTGAGGATCCTGTTTGATTTTTTTTTTTTTTTTAAACCCTTACAAAAGATCCAGAAAACAGGCTGGCTTTGTCCCTCTGTTTTCTTCTTATAAAGTGAAGTCTTTCTGTTGATTGTGGGATCCACAGTAGTTATTCTACCATGTCCTCATTGCTCCCAGCCTGGTGGACTTCTGCATGCTCTTCAAGCAACTCCTGGAGATAATTTTGAAATTCTAGTGGCTGTAGATTGTGGCTCTTGGCTCATAAGTATTAAATTTTTACAAAATACTGTAGAACTGGACATGCTCAGTAGCTTTGGGAGAAGTTCTGATAGTGTGCATTATAGTTCAGAACTATTTCTCAGAGTTGACATGAACAGAGATACTTAAGCTTCTTAAGTGTGAGGGTCACTGAGAGATGTTTCAGTGCAGGTTTCAGAACTGTACCCTGGAATCTCCTGCCTTAGTTCTGGAGATTTTAAGTTTGTTGTCTTTTGAGGTACACATTTCCATCTTGTCTGAGAGAGATTGCAACTTCTGCCATGTGAGATTCTCCTAAAAAGTAATGAGGACCAGGTCTTAATCCTCCTGTTATCTCTGTGCAGGAGTAAAAGTCTGTATTTTACACAAAGCAGAATAATTTGGTTTGTGTTAAGTCTCCTATGGTGTTTGGCAGTCCATCTTCTGCTGTAGAGAAACTTTCAAGCTTTCCATTTCTTTATATGTGGGAAGGTGTTTTTGTGTTATGGCTCAGTGGTGTATCTAGGTTGATTAAAACAGATGGTTTGTGCTGAGTTCTTGGGTGTCAAGGTGGGGTCAGTGAAGTCTGAAATATATGAATAAATACTATTGAACTAGAAACTTCTAATACTGATTTTTGGTTTTGTTCTAGGAATGTACTCCGGAGAACCTGGAGCTGAAAAAGAAGATTTTCAGTCAGTTAGATCTTATTGTCGGTGACAATGTTATCTTGAGCAGCTCGACTTCTTGTCTCTTACCCAGCAAATTGTTCACTGGCCTTAAGCATGTTAAGCAGTGTATTGTGTCACATCCTGTAAGTATGATGGCATATTTTGTTTTTGTAGTAGTACTACAGGTGTTTAGCTAAACTGCATCCCAAACTCTTCCCTGCAGACTGGAAGGTAACAGAAGGATATTTGGAGTGGTTGTGTGCTGTTGGTAGTGTGCAGGGGCCTGGCTTTTCAGAAAACCTTATTTGGTCAATCTGCAAGCAGCAGCATCCACTAAATTGAGTGGATGTATGTATGTTTCATACTGTTGACTCAAGATAAGCTGTGCTGATATTGTTGTGTGTTACTCAAACTGCTGGTTCTCAAAATGTATGAATTCAGAGTTTTGAAGACAAACCTATAAAATTATCTACTTTCTTCTTGTGGCATCATTAGTCTTTTCTAGTATCCTTTTTTCAGCTGCTGTTGGGTGACACTAAGGATCCAAACAGTGAGCTTATCAGGTAATGTTGATAAAAGATGGAAGGTTTGGAATCTTCAGTTCTGATGCAGAAGCAGTATACCTCAAGAGGAAAAGCAGGAGGATGAAATGGAGTAAATTGTACTTGGAGTTGAATTTGCATGCTTTGTGGCCAGCTGGGACAGGGCAGTGATGCAGAAGTGGCATGACTAGAGGTGGCAGCAGAATCTCAAAATGCTGATGGGCACCTGTGAGCCTCTTTGGGGCTGCCAGGCAGTGGGTTATCACATCTTTCCTCAGTATGGAAGAGCATTTTGTCCTGATCACTGGGATTCTTACTTGCTTCTGTTTTCCACTACTCAGTAGCTAATGAAGTTGTTAGCCTATTGTTAGTCTGGTGTTTGACAGATTAGTTAAGAGGATTGTTGTTATGAAGGTTTGCAGTATTCTGGAGAAAGGCCTACCGTTTGGTAACTACATGTTTGTTCACTTGGGGTATAGAGTAAATGTCAGTTCCCTGGGTGTGCTCACAAGTAGCAGTGTGAACAGGAATATACAGCACTACTTTACTGTAATGTCTCTACAGCTACCTGTAGTCTAATGCTACAGTGTCAAAGCATTTGGTGACTTCCCTCTACCACCACCATTGTGCCTTGGGGTGATTGGGAAGTGAAAGGAACAAAAGGATTGGTTTCTTTCTTCATAATTAGTTTTCATCCCCTTTTAGGTTTTTTTAGGTCTTTTTTTAAAAAAAAAAAAAGTCAAACTTCAAACCTGTGTCTATGTTCAGCTTTTCTCTGGTCTAGAATTCAGTAGTTCCTTATCTCCTGTTTCTAGGGTTGTAACTTCCTGTAGTGCAAGTCAAGAGATAATGTCTCTTCTAGACTTCTATATTAACTAGCTATAGCTATAATGGGTTTTTCAACCAATTTGTTTATTACTTCTGCTTACTCTCTGACCTTCAGTCTTTGCATTAGTCTCGCTTACTGTTTTCCCAAGTTGGTCTGTACCTGTTGACTTGTGTAGTCGGAGCTGCAGTCTTTATAGGACTTCTGAAACCAGGTTTTATCAGATCTGGGAAGGTAGCTAGTCCCTGCGTAAACATTTTCTAGGTTGCTGTGTACGGATTTTCCGAAAGCTTTTTCCAAAGCAAATACACTGGAGTGCCTTAAAATGTCTAATTGTTCTGAAATGGTTTTGCAGTCCAACTGAGACTATTTTCTTAGTAATCTCAGCTTCACTCAAAGGGGAGTGTACTGGAGAATCTGTGAGCCAGTGTATTCTTCCAAGGACATTTCTGCATCAGAAAACATGCTTGTTTTGCTGGCTTCTGGTGTTTTTTTTTTGTTTTAACCATGGCCTTACTAACATCTTGAACACAACAGTAGGACATGGGGAGCAGTGGCTGCAGGAAGCAAGGAGCTCTGGAAGATGCTGTAAAAACAAAAAGTTTTGACGTACCAGAAAAATTAGAAGCTAAAGTTGTAAATCTTCTGGCACAGATGAGTGTATTGAGGAGAAATGAAATTAAATGCCCAAAGGGCAGAAGGAGCTCATCTCTTTGCCTAACATAGCAACGGGTTCAGTAACTAGGAAAAAGAAATCCCACAGCTGTACGATAGAAATGCACGCAATATGTGTATGTACAGCTGTTCTCTGCAAGTAGTTTCAGGCAGCCTATGAGTGGAGGTCTTCTGCAGAGCAGGTCATTTTTCATGAGCTTCTAGGTCACGCAGCTAGAAATAACGAGACAGAGACTGTGTGCAATTGAGTGAAGTTCCTTGCTTTACAGGAAACTGTGTAATCACCTTAAAAATGTAATTTTAACTCCACTATTCCTGTTGGAAGTTGTGTCTTCTAATTTTTGTTCCAATCCTACTAACAGACCATTAAAACTAATTTGTCTGTTGGCAGCTTTTGTGTAGCTTAATTATTTCTCTGTGTTTCCTTTGTCATATCCTTTCTTAGTTTTCATTTTGTTAGTGTGAGTAAGGGAAGCTCTTCTGCTCCCCCCAAGAGGGGCTTTGCATTTCCCCTTCTCATTTTTAGAAACCTTTCCCCACCCCCCAATTTCTCCCAATCCACATTTTGCCACTTTTAGTTTTTACCAACATCTATTATCTCATTCCTAAAAAATTGTCTTGCTGCATCTCCTCAACATGCTCATGAACACACCCATGTACCATCTGTGCCAAGTTCATGAAATAGAATTTTTCAATAAGATGACTGTCAACACTAATCTTGGAAGAAATTTATAATAGTCTCAGTCTCTCTTAACAATTAACTTGTCCTCTTCTTGATTGAAACCTGTGATATAATTGAGGGTTAGAAAAGTCTTAAGAGAATTTATTGTTGCTGCTGGAGTTTGAATCTTGCTAAATTGCCTGGCACCACACCTGTGACGGTGTCCATCATGGCGTTCTCAGCGTTGGTACTGGCACTGCTATAGAGACTGATGTGAGAAAGGTGATACTGGAACACCAGGCACTTTAAAGGGGATGAAGTAAGTGTGCTACATCAGTAGTCAGAGCAGACATATCCTACAACAACAGGTTATCTTGGTCAGACCTTACAGAAAAAGAACCATGTAAGTATGAGGAGGAAAGACTGGTTGCCTGTTGCTACACGACTAAATCCTGTGCTTATATTTACATGAGCAGAGTTAAGAGTGGTGGACTGTAAGGGAGGATAGTGGAAGAATCAGTACTTAATTACCATCCTTTAAATGCCGATGTTATATCTGGTAGTAATTTATGACATTTTAGCTCCTTCTATTGCCTGGAATCTAGATTGATAGTTGAGCTAACACCTTAAGAATATGGCTGAAGGACTGCTGCTTTCGGAAAGGGCGTGCAGGCAGTGTTACTGTCAGTAACACTATGACCTGAAGAACTTCTAGCTGTTTTGAGGATGTTCTTTAGAATTTTTTTGTTTATTACTTCAAAAATACATTACAGGAAGGTCTTGATTCGAAATTACATTTGGGAAGAGTCAGGGAGAGGGAATTTTTTTTTTTTTAAAGTAGGTACAGTGTTTGAAGGTAACCTGTTCTGCAACTTTTTCAAAGTAGGTTTTATGTGATATCTGTTACTGTATTTAGCATATATTTACAGGCTTGGGCCAGTAGCAGCTTATCTATTAAGTGTTGCATCTTATAGGTGTGTTTATCAATGATTTTATTACAAAAATCTTGAATATCTGAAAGGAAATGTTTTGCTTCATTTGGAGAGACAGGTGGTGGCCATGGGCGTTACAACAACAAACAGCCTGAATATTGAGAAAATGTTGGTTACCCAAGTCAGGGTAAAGTCTTCTAGTGATGTGTCCCAAAGTACCGTTTGAGTGCTGTCATCTTTAGTGCCACTCCATGAATTTTGATGGGATTAAACAGAGTTAAATTTAATGCAAGATTATTTTTTTTTTAATTTGAATTAATACGCTAGCTTTTATTGAATTATTGAATTGAATTTTATTGAATTGAATTCTTTCAGGGTCTGAAGATCAGGCTTACTGTGTTCTCTGGAAAATACCCATGCTAGTAATAACCTATAAAGATGCTTTATATTAACTTGTTCTCTTAATCTGTTTGATAGTTGACATTCTTCTTTTGTGTTTCTTTTTGAGGTAAATCCACCTTACTTTGTGCCCTTGGTTGAAATTGTTCCTCATCCAGAAACAGATCCTTCTACTACAGAGAGAACGTATGCCCTGATGAAGATGATCGGTCAATCTCCTGTCAAACTAAACAGAGAAATTGAAGGGTTTGTTCTGAATCGGCTCCAGTATGCAGTGATAAGTGAAGCCTGGAGACTTGTGGGAGTATGTATTTTGTTTGGGTTTTTTTTTCCAATATCTACACACGTGCACACACTGCTGATTTTATAGATGTGTTTCCTATAAATTTGTGTTGTCTGTATTAAATTATCCCTTATGAATGTGAAATATATACGAAAATGTACATTAAAATCAATAAGAAATTATGTTAGTTATAAATATTAAAGTCTGAGAAAAACAAATTGATGTGATAATAACAACTATCCATTATCCTGCTTTCTTTTCAGAATACTGTCACTTTCAGGACAGTCAACAACCTTAAAGGCCTAGAAATCAAAATACTGATTTTTCTTTTCTCTTGGTTGTCTCATAATTTCCTGTTATTTTGTGAATGTTGCTGGCCTATTGTACAGTGGTTATGAAAATAATATTTTAAATAGCTTTCTCTTTGGCCTTTCAGGAATTGCACTCATAGGTTCAACAGTTATTTGATACTTGTAGTTAGAGACAGATTTATCCTCCTCCTGCCCATTCAAACTTCTAGCTGAGAATCATTTGTTTGTGCCCCTTCAGCTTTTCCCACAGTTACCTGTTCTTTGCTGCAAAGACTGATCTTTCATCAGGAAGAGCTGAATTACAAGTCTCTTGCTATTTTGTTGAGAAGAGATTCAATTGGACTTGGGTAGGGCTTACTTCCTTGTCATAGAGAGTGTTTGGATTTTGTCAAGCTGTTTAAAACAACTTTGCGCACAAATATAGGTGAAGATCTTAAGGTAATATCCACATACTGCAAACAAAGCAACTCTTTTTCCAAAGCAGTGTCTAAATGTAGTTGCTGAGGTTGATTTTGCTTACCTCTAGTTAGCGTCTTTGAGCAGCCCGATGCAACAATATAAAGGAGGTGGCAAATAATTGTAAGCAAAGCAGTACTGTTAGGAACCCATATGAATGGGTTCAGGGAACATTTAGACACGCTCATGCTAGAGGAAAACCATGCAGAAGCAATCTCTAGTTGTGGAAGTCTCAAAGACTAGACTGCTGGGAGCTGAGGGTGTGCCTATCACTGGAAGTATCACTCTGCATTTGGTCCTCGGTTATGGGAAGAGTATAAGAACACTTCATGGGCTACTGTTGGAAAAGAGGTATTGTTTGAGGTGAACCTTTAGTGTGAACCTATATGGATGCTTTTTGTGTGTGTGGTGGTATGTGAATAGGAACAATGTAGTGCTTGAAGCACTGACAGACAATGAAAGTTGCTTTTGTTTTGTATTGTCAAAGTTTCCAAGCTTTCTGGTTTTGCATAATTTTATCACATTTTAGGCAAATATACTTTTTAACTGTAACAACTTTGGCTGTATTTTCATTCCAAAAGCTTGGACAAAATAGAGATATCAGAGTTGTACAATTCCATCTGTGTAACTTCAGGCTGCACGCTGCCTTTGGGAACAGAATCACTGTAGAGAGGCAAAAGCTGCAGGCCTGAGAGTTTCTGTGTTTCTACTGTTGTGCTGCCAACTTTAGTCACTTTTATTGCAAGTTATGCTCTTTTGGTGTTTCCACTTTCAAAGTGGGGGAAAAATACTTTTTGCTTCTTGTTGATAGGTCACTTTTTCAGTCCTTATTGTTGAAAACGTTAGCCTCCCCAACTTTTAATCTTTGAGAGGCTCCTGAAAATCAAGTCTCACTCACATTGATGCAGGAGGGACAATTAATAAAGCATTCTTGTCCAAAACGTCTATCCTATTAATCCTTTGGTGGTTAGATACGTAAATTGAAGTATTGGATGAAACAACACAAGTCAGCTTGGATGCAGAACATACATTCTTATTAAATTACTTAAGAACACTGGTATTTTGATGCTAATAATTGTATATTGCTTTTGAGTATTGTAAAACAATAATGAGGAAGAACCATAAAACATAATTTCAAGCTTACTTGTTTTATTAGTGGTTGTAAAGGTCTGAACAAGTCTATTTGTATGCCTACATGTAGTTATATGTCAAACCAATCAATGCTCCTTTTTCTGTTACAAGTTTTCTTTAATTTCAACACGGTGAGTGCTGCAGTGTTGCTTGAGGACTGTTGTACTTGCACTGTAGTGCATCAGTTCTTTGCCACATAATGAGGACATAAATATTCCAGATATAAATGCTCTGCGTGAACTGGGAGAGAAACATAGCAGCAGTCTCTTGAGTGTTTTGAAGCGACTTGATAATCTTAGATCAACCCCTTTCCTGTAAAGAACTATCTATTTTTTTGAGAATTTTGCTGAGGTGCAGGCTTGAAAGTTTTCATCTGCATCCTCACCTCAAAAATATTTATAGCAATGTCAGGGGAGTGATCTTACATATGTGCACATAGACTTTTATCAAAGTCTGAATTCAAACACTTTTGCATAGACTACAGAATCACATGGGGTTGGAAGGGACCTCTGGAGATCATCTAGTCCAACCCCACTGCCAGAGCGGGTCCACCTAGAGCAGGTTGCACAGAAACTTGTCCAGGCAGGTTTTGAATGTCTCCAGAGTAAAAGACTTTACCAGCTCCCTGGGCAGCCTGTTCCAGTGCTCTGCCACCCTCAAAGTAAAGAAGCTCCTCCTCATTTTTGGTGGAACTTGTTATACTCAAGTTTGTGCCCATTTCCTCTTGTCCTATCCCTAGGCACCACTGGCCCCATCCTCTTGATGAAAACAGTCTCTTTCTTTTTTTTTTTTCTTTTTTTTTTTTTTGGTTTTTTTGGGGGGGGTCTTTTTGTTTGAGGTTGGTTTTGTGTTGGTTTTTCTTTTTTTCCAATCAGTTGAGATAATTTCATTCAAGAAACTAGTGGAAACTTCTCCAATAGATGCATTTATGTACTGTTAAAAAAAGGCATTGATGGTAGGACAGACATGCAGGTACAGCCGTACTAACAACATTTATCTGTACAACTTTATCACAAATAGACAGAGCAGCTTTCAGGATACGTTTTAGTTCCTAAACGTCGCTCAGCAGCTGACAACCTGCCAGTCTCTATATTCTCTTTAGTAGTGCTGTGTTGGGATGTGTGATGGGCAAGGCATGGGACAAGGATCACATATGATGGGAGGAGGGCTCTGATACAGAACATGAACATGGGGCTATCTAGAAGGCAATGTGATCAATATAGCAGCTTGCTAGGTGATGTATGGAGCTCACCAGCTTATTCCATGTGGGTCCAAGAGTAGGAGAGACTATAACACAGTCAGGAATCTGAGGTAAGGCCCTGACAACAGGTAGGGTTTCAGGCTTGGACTCCACGTGGCGCTCAAATTGCATGTGGGCATGGATGCTGGAGCAGAGAGAGAGGCATAATTCAGCACAAAGTGATGAAAATAGCAGTGAGAAAGCTGGGTATTGGGATACAGTTTGTGTTTGCCAGAGGAGCTGGGGTCCCCAGGAAACATACACAGGGAGACTGGGATTTTGAAGCAGGGCACAAAATGAGTGCTACGAATGCAGGACTGGGCCAAATGTGGGAGTGGGAAGTATGGTGAAAAATCTGGAGGCCTGAAGGTTGAGAATGCTTTATGGGAAAGTATCAGAATGAAAACTCAATTGGATACATACAGTTGGATGCTGAGAACTTTGTCCATGTGGATAATTAGGAACATGGATTTAAGGATGCAGGAATTTGGCTTTACAAAACTTAGAAGCCAAGATGATGGATTCATTTATGGGCCTAAAAGAAGGAATTCAAGCAAGTGCTCCCTTTGAGGCAAGAGTGCTACAATGAGATATTTTATTTCGGATCTGAGTTGGTCTTTTGTGTGACAAGATTTATTTTTGAACATTGTTTTCACTTGCAAGTCATGAGCACTTGGGCAATGTAGGTGTGTTTGGCAAGAACTTTTTGCATCAGTTATCTCTGTCTCCCCATAGTCCATGTGTAGTCCATGAAAAGGCATATATTGAGAACACTCCAGTCTGTCTTTTCAACTTCATGTATCTGAGAACTTTCTGTAGGACCATATAGTGTGAGACTGACGTTCTTGTAGGTTTCTTATTTGTGTTTTTTATTCTTAATTGCAAAGCTGATTGTGATGCAAGTAAAATATGTACTGTGAGATGTTGAGGTTGAAGATTCTCATTTCTCCTCTTAACCCTAAATTTTGATACTGCAAGTATGGAACCACTAAAATAATCTGTAGACAGTAACAGCAAAAATATCTCAGGCAGCTTTCTCTGTTATTCCCTGTTACCATTTACTTACTGTCTCATGCCTCCATTGACAGTGGTCACTGATATATCTGATTTTGTTCATAATTCCTTGGAGTAGATGGACTTTATTTGCGTTGGAAGCACCCTATGCACTGCTGACACACTTTCATATAGTAACTTGGAATTATGTTGCAAAAGAGCGTTTGTTAAGTAGTTAGACTTTATCTTGTTCCAAAGGGAAAGTTTTCATTGATTTCATCCAGCAAATTCACAGCCAAATGGTTTCACTAATTCTTTAGATCAGAAGTCTCAAATCTTACTCCAAATATCTAGGACTGTCCTCTTACTGTGGATTGCTGAATGGAAGCTTATCGTGGTGAAATATTTTTCAAAACATCACCTGGAATTTGCAAGAATGTCCTGAAATACAGCAGCAGAGATAATGTGGAGAACATGGCAGTTTTTCAGCCCTGATCCAATTTAGCAGTTTCAGCTGCTTTTAAGAAGCTGCTAAAACTATTTTGCATGATGGATGCATAAGAAATGTCTCTGAAGAGTCTGCGTTTTCCACTGTATAAGCTTTTAATACTGTTTTAAAGTAAAATTTTCTTTAAAAGTAGGGCTTTTTTAAGGTTATAGTCATAGTAAAAGACAAGAAGAATGTAGTCCTGCCATCTTTGTTAAACTTTCAGAAAAGAAACAGTCATTGTTTGGCTGTATGTCCATTTTAGTTTTTCACAGCAATCAGCTGCGTTGGCTTCAGTCCCAAATTTATGTACCTCTCCCTCTCAGGTGACTAGCTTGGCAGTCCTTAAATGCTGGCAAGACTTTTTTCATTCCAAAATCCTTATTAATCATAATTGTATTATAGTGTTATCCAGAGGACCTATGCAAAAGATCAAAGATAAGGTAGAAGGTTAAATATCTAGTTACAGTGCCCCATAAAAGGGGCATATCATAAAAAGAAGTTCAAAGGGTCAGGGAGAAAAATAGTGTTGATACTAAGTGTTTCTTACAGGGTGAGGTGAGTGAGGGTACCATGGAAGAAGGGGGATAAAGACCAGCAAAGTTGAGGAGGTGTGAAGCATGTAGGACAACAAGTTTCTCAAACATGATGAAATAGAAAGAGATGGAGTTGGTAGAGGGATCTAGGAGAAAAGTCATATGATCAAAATGACAGGACTGGAAAAAGATCTTATCAGGGTGTGGTAGGGCCTTGATTGAAGTGATAATCAAGAGAAGGGTGTAACAGGTGCTGCTGAGACAGAATGCATATATTAATGGCAATCAGGAAAAAAAATACTGGCTTTGGGAAATACAGAGGATGAAGTGGGAAATTTGGAGACACGAAGTATGTGGTCCAGATGAGAGTGAAGTTCAAAATAACTTTCTAGACAGATTGGAGTGAGTAGGAGAACATGTTGAATTGGTAGTATGAGAAAAAGTGAGATTGTTTGGGGTTTTTTTCACCATGTCACATTTAATATGATTACAAACCAATTTGGGGACAGAAGTTGTGATGTGGGTGTAACTCAGATGTAAAGACCATTGATTAAAACCAAGTAGGTTGTCTCAGGGCCTAAAGGTGAAAACTGCAGAACCACCACAGGTTTTTGGAAGGGAGAAAAGAGTCCCTGTGTAGCAAGAAGCACTAATGAAATACCAAAGAAGCATTAGGACAATACTGTGGCATCACAGGAGATTAAAATCTCCAGGACGATGAGATTGTGGTATATAAATTGTGTCATAAGAAGTGTGGAGGATTCTGAGTTTGTCTAGATCTTGAAGATTGACTGGCCATTGGGGTCACTGAGGATTTTGGTGAAATTTATTTTAAATTAAGATCTTAATTCTGTAGCTGTGAAAGCTTCTAGTGAACTCTTAACACATTTCCTCTTCCCTCTGACAAGTGCTCAAGGGGAAGGCTTACAGGAAGGTTACCCAGGATGAAGAAGATGAAAAATCACTTTGGGAAGATTGTTTCACACCCAGACTTAATGAAACTAGATTGGAACTCTTTCTTGTTTACTTGTTAGCATAAACAGCAATACTTGTGGAAGGCACCTTGCTGACCTTGCACCCACCCTGCTGAATCATTCCATCAACTTATGATCTCCTTAACATAAGTGGGAATAGGGTTGTTCCTTAGGGGAGGACTGTCTAACTTGTTTCTCATTTATGCGTTTTTAATTTCTGAAGAGAAAAAGTAAAAGGTGTTTATGTAAGAGGGTCTATGTAACAAGGAGAAACTGAGCTCACATGTATAGAATAACATATCCCTCAACTGGAGGAATCTGTCATGTTTTTCTCTGTTAGCAGCAACATATTTAAATAAATATGCAGCATAAAAGTACATACATGAAGAATAAAATTACAGCTATAGTCAAAAGGCTGGGAGTAAAGCACTCATCTCATGATTGAGAGGGCGCTTGGTCTTCAAATGTTAGTACCAAAGCTGAGGACTGCAATAACAAAATATTAACTACTACACTATTAACTAACAATTAACTAACAATTAACTAACAATTAAC